>JBBPBX010003246.1:53494-67389 GCA_038048925.1 Garcialebias charrua | reverse complement strand
CACAAAAAGATCTCTACTCTTTAGATATGGGGGCGAGATTAAAACTTCCTGTGGAAACAGATGAGCAGAATGTTGGTACCGTTACAGCTTCGAGTGCTAACATGTGTTTTATGTACAGTACAGTGTTTTATGTACAGTACAGTGTTTTATGTACAATACAGTGTTTTATGTACAGTAGTGTTTGTACCCAACAGTCAGAATAAATGGGGCCTACATTACCCAAGCACGAAACGTAACCGCTAACAGCTGCTATAGCTTCAGATGCTAACAGCTGCTATAGCTTCAGATGCTAACAGACTGAACTAACTTACTCTCCACAGACAACAAGCTGCAGCCAGCGTTACAAGCTACTAGCAGCAACAGCTTGGAACTAAATCACATAATAAACTATTTAGCTCAGTAGAAGCCTTTTTTCATTAGTAATTGAAATAAATCACGAAGATACATACATGTTTACATAGATTCAAACACGTAACTCTTCTTCTTCTTCTTCTTGAGTTTTCTTTGGCGGTTGGCTTTCAAGATTTTGAAGCATTACCGCCATCTGCTGGTTTAGGACGTGAACTGGAATAGCGCCAATTAAAAAAATAAAATTAAAATAATAAACCTCTCCATAAGGATGTACAGTATAAATAAATAAATAAATAAATAAATAATGCTCAGATTCTGTTGAACAAATGAGTCTTTTTCAAGTATTTCAATAAAATGTTGGTGCTTGCAGAACTTGAGTTTTCTTGTAGCAACTTTACAGGATCGTATCTGACGTTTATTGCATTGAGTCTATGAATCATTTGTCTTCTTTCAAGCCGAAGCTTGTTGGCAGATCATTAGCACATGTTGTCAGGGACGTGCGGGGGGCTATGGGGGCTTGAGCACCTGCCCCTTTGCTCCTTGCCCCCAAGTGCCCTTTTGGTCAATTTTTTTTTCTTATTCCTAAGCCCTCCTTTGACACATAATAACATGTATTAAAATTATTTTTTATTTTATTTTATTATTATTACAGTATTTTTGTATTTTGCAAGAAAAACAACATAATAAGCCCTCCGGTCATGTACCAACACTACATTCCCCACAATGCAACAGTAGTAGTAGCGGTGGGGCCAATCCGATCCAGAGGTCTCATGAACCCAGAGTAATAAGACCTGCCTCACATTCAGGAAATCCCTTTCAGTTTTCAGCCAGCTCCAACGTTTCTTTATAAGGCATGGGGGAACAAACGACATCAAAATTGTGCGTTTTCATGAATGCTGAAGGGGCGGGGCCAGACGTCAAAGTTGGACATCTCTGAAAACTGAAAGGGATTTCCTGCACTGCAGACTGAGTGAGTAGCACTTTAGCTAACAGCTAACCAACTTTTCATCGTAACATGTCCGCTGTGTGGAAGTATTTTACACTAAATACTGCAAGACAGCAACGTGCAATGTCTGCAGAGCCAGCGCCACATTAAACCGCGGTCAAATTAGTTTTACGTTGAACATTCGAGCTCCGGGGCTTCAGCGGGACGCCACTCTCTCTGAACCGAAACAGGGAGACCGACCGCGGCCAGCTGCGTCCAGTCCGACCCGCTGTCTGACCGTCTCGTAGGAGGGACAGGCTGAGAGCGGCTGACCGAAATCAGAGCGCCCGCCCCGGATTGAACAATAAAAACACACAGCTGAAGCCACGGAGCTCAAATGTTCACAGAGAAGTTGCTAAACTTCATCATAATTAATGACCAACAGCTATCAGCTGTAGAAAATGAAGGATTTCACAGCTTGATACTTGCAGCCAACAGTAAACAATCATAAAAAAGCATATTAATTAAAAATCCCAAGAAAACTGTATAAAAAACAAAACATAAACAGCTACATTATAAAACAATGTAAAATACTAAAAGCAGGAACATGTCTGTGTTGATTTATGCCAAGAACTTAGCAGATGTAAAGCTATTTAATATTTTATTTAATTCATTTATTCATTCATTTAAAAGAAACAAAATAAAACAAATTAATCAAAAAGAAAACAATGAATGAAAAGAGTGCAGAAAGAAGAAAAAAATTCTTATAGCATCCCCTTATAATAAACATTGAACCAGTCCGTCCCTTGGCTTGTAGCAAATTTGTTTTTTTGGCCCTCCATGTATTTGACTTTGACATCCCTGGCTTATGCAATAGGGAGCACATCGCCCGTCCAAAACCTATCATCTCTCCATAATGGATATATGTCCGATCTTCTAACTTCCTTTGCTGCATAATGTACATTGGATTTATTCTAGCGTTAGGTAAATGTATCTTGAAGTACTTAAATGAAAGTCCAACAAGGATATTCATTTAGAATTAAAAATAACTCACCCTGAACTACCATAATAGATGTAATAACCAATCAAGTTGCTCCTGTCCAATAAATGCATACAAATGAAGGGGGAAAAAACGCTATCCAGACTTTAAGTATGATTAGGGTCTGGTTCGCAGAGTATGGAGTTAAATTTGTTTCACAATTATTCATTGAAAAAAACTAACCTCAGTTAAGTAAAATAAAATTGTGATCAAAACTTTTGGAATTGTAATGATTTCTTTCTTTTTTTTTAAACAAAAACTTTTGTTTAAAAAACTTTAAAAATTAAATAACTAATTTTTCTCTTGTGAACTTAAAAAGTTATTTGCAAAACATAAACTTTTATTTGCACACATCAGAACTCTTTTTTTGCGATTTTAGGCTCTGCCCACGGCGTCATGTGAGAATCACAAGCAAAACTTTGAATGACAAAAAAAACTTAGAATAGCAAACAAAGATTTATGACATGCGCAAATAAGTTTGTTTTGCAAAAAAAAAATCCACTTCATGCGACAAAAATTTGTGATTTTAATTTAAAAAAGGTTTTTTTAAGCAAAACTTTTTTGTTTAAAAAATTTTTACAATTCAAAATGTCTTGATCACAATTTTATTTTATGTAATTGAGGTTAGTTTTTTTAATAGAATAATTGTGAAACAAATTGAACTCCATAGAAGATGTACCATTTTCATAATGTTATAGATTAGTACACTAAAAAGTTGCACTGTGCCCTTGTTTTTCAATTTTGTAATTTATCATTGTTTATTAAACTCTGAAAGCTATGTGACTTTGTTAATATTCTGTCCAAAAATGCGGTTAGATGCTCCCCCCTTTTTTTTGAGCACCTGCCCCTTTAGTGGCCTCTGCACGTCCCTGCATGTTGTCTCATCTTCTCCACAGTAGTCACATTTGCCTGTGTTACGTTTCCCAATGATGAATGTCCTGTTCATTCCTGTGCGTCCAAATCTGAGTCTCGAGATGACAGTTTCTTCCCTTCTGTTTCAGCGCTCTTCATTTCTCCAGCTTTACGTTGAATTCTGTAGAACCATCGACATTTTCTTTCTTCTTCCCATTTCTTTTGCCATTTTTCCCTCATTCTCTGCCTTGTGATATTTTTCATTTCTGCCCGACTGAATTTTACATTTATTTCCACTGAATTGTTTTTGGTGGCCTCCTTTGCAACTTTATCTGCCATTTCATTTCCTCTTATCCCTATGTGCGCTGGAATCCATAAAAATGTAACAGTTAACCCCAACATGTTAATTCTGAATAGTGTTTGCTGTATTTCTGTCAATAAGTCTGGTCTCCTGAACAACTGTTTTTTGATGAACTGGAATCTGAACTCTTCTTCTTCTTCTTGATGGGTTTAATGGCGGTTGGCAAAATACTGTAGGTGTGCATTACCGCTACCACTGTGTTGCTCAACATGGGATAATTCTATGTGTATGCATGATTAAATATTATGTACGGTATTTCAAACTCTATTAATCAACATTGTTTTCTTAAAGGTCCACCGACATGATTTTTTTCACTATTCATAAAATTGCTCAAAATATATTTATTTTATCATTTAAATGTTTTCCTTTATGCAAACAAAATGATAAATCACTTTAATTTTGCTTTAAAAGTGATTTTGAACTTCAAGCCGTGTTTAATCATGGGAAATCTGATTACACCCGAACGCACCATCTGTGATGTCACACCGGGCAGAGCTCTGGGCTTGTCACAGTGCGTAGGTATGAGCAGCTCGACATGAAGGTAAGTCTGATACAGCATCAGACCTAAATTAGATCCTGTTGTTTCTTGTTCCATCACCCAAACTATTTTCTGCTTCCCAAAATGAAGACAAATAGCTCAAATCTTCACATAGATTGCTAAATTCGTCGGGTTTTAAATGGTCCGCTATTAAAGAGACCAGAGCCCTCTGCCCAGTGTGACATCACAGATGGTGCGTTCGTGTGTAATTGGATTTCCCATGATTAAACACGGCTTGAAGTTCAAAATCACTTTTAAAGCAAAATTAAAGTGATTTAGCATTTTGTTTGCAAAAATGAACATATTTAAATGATAAAAGATATATATTTTTGAGCAATTTTATGAAAATTAAAAAATCATGTCAGTGGGGCTTTAAAATATCATTATAATTTGTATATCTAAAAAGTTATTTCTGGTCCTTTGGACATTCAAAAAACAAAACAAAAAAAAATTGTAGAAACGTTTCGTCTTTGCTCCAAAAGACTTCTTCAGTCTGAGCGAGGTGCTGTATTCAGCTCAGTCTTAAGCCCCCAGTATATGTCTGCGTGTGTCCGTACGTGCATACTGTACACAGAGAGTTCTACCCTATACCCCAGCATACACTCTCACGTACATTCTCGCGTTTTTGCACCAAATTCTTGACGTCATTTCCTTTATTTCATCATTTCCGCTATTCTTTCAGCCATGTAGTCAACAGATGATGAGAAAGAAGAGATAGTTTGCCTCTTATTAGCTTTAAGAAACCGAAAGAAATGAAGGTGGCACGTAATACTCAAGTATCCACCCAGCAGCTGCAGCGCAGCTCCACAGACAAGGAGCGTTTACCTACGGGACAAATTGAGGTTGCTGATTGGTCATTTGCTGACACGCCTACTGAAATGATTGACAGGTCGGGAGAAAAAAAGGCGAGAGCTGGCAGCTTCAGCCGCAGCGGTGTTCTGTGTTTATATGTTGTTAATAAAAAGTTATAAAAAAATAAAACAAAACAGGGAGCGCTGGTCCTGCAGCCCACACATCAGACCAGCACACCAGGAAATCTGCAGAACCTCCCGCAGCCACGTTGGACCTGAGTTTAATTCGCTCGTGACAAATTTGTTCATTTCTCATCATTTCAGTCATGGCGTCAACGGAGGAGGAAGAGATCACTTGCCTTTTGGCAAAAAAACAAAAGAAAAGGCCAGATCAGGGATGAAGAAGGGGGAATTTAATACATTGTTGTCACATACAAAACAGTCCAGCGCCGGGCAGTTTATTGTGCGACAACGCGTTTGCGTACACTGTCGTAAAATTTGAGCTTTGCGCGTACATGCCCTGCGAAGGTACGCTTGTACCTCTGCGTAGTATGTGTGTACCTCTGATAATAGACGTACACAGAGGTATACAGGGGGCTTTATAATACAGCATAGTATCCAAGCATTTCTATTAATTCATTTTAATTTGAAATATGAGACATAACTGCTTCCATAATACAGCACCTCAAGCTGAAGAAGTCTTTCGGAAGAAAGACGAAACGTTTCTAAAAAAAAAATTGTTTGTTTGTTTTTTGAATGTCCAGAGGACCAGAATTAACTTTTTTAGATTTTTCTACCTGGACTATTGATCATACATCAGGATATAATTTGTATATGTTTGCTCTCTAAATTGTGTTGTAGTGCATCTTTCATGTTAAACTTTTCTATCTTTTCAAACTATCTCTTCATAAATCTTCTTTGCTTATATTTTTGGCATTCCTGTATAACATGTATTGTTTTATCCTGTCCGCAGTGCTCACATTTTCATGTGTTGTGTTTCTTTATTTGAAATAGTGAATAATTAAGTCCATCCATCCATCCATCCATCCATCCATCCATCCATCCATGGATGGATTAAGTTCTGTGTGTCCAAATCTTAGTCTTGTTATTAATCTTTCCTCCTTTCTACTCCTCCTTCCAGTTCCTGTTTCTCCCACTGTTTTTTTGGTCCTATAAAACCACCTTCCTTTTCTTTCTTCATCCCATCTTTTCTGCCATTTTTTCTTCAGTTTTTGTTTGATGATACTTTTTGCCTCTGATTTACTTGCATTTACTGTGAAGTTGATCCGATTTTGAGTTGCCTTCTGTTAAGACGAGGAGCTGGGTGCAGGCCTCCGGTCACGGCAGTTGGCTGCTGCCAGCCGTGGGAGACTTCCTCTCGGACCCAAGACCCGCCTCCAGCCCCGCGTCCTTTTCCCCCAGTTCGGATCTCCCTCGGAAGTGTCAACTCATACTAAATAAATCAAGGAAATGTGAATTAAGTTTTATCAGTTGTATGAAAATAAAGGCAGGAAAAGGTTACAGTTTACAGTGCTGGCCCCTCTGATATGATCAGCATCCAGAAGAGCGGGCCGGTGTTCCGTGTCATTACTGATTTATAGGGCCTAGACCAGGGGTGGGCAATTATTTTTTCCATGGGGCCACATGAGAAATAGAAAATATTGTGGGGGGCAGGGCCAAATGACATAATTCAATACTGCATAATATTAATAGTATTTCTTTATTAAAAGCAGTAAATATCATTGTTTAGACAAACTGGTAAACGTATTAATCAACAAAATAAGAGGTTTCTTTCCAAAAAATGTCATTTACTCAATGAAATTTCCCAATACTGTACAATGTTACACTGAATATTTTACCATTTGTGACTGGTTTTATTAGTGATCATTTTCAGCCATAATCACCCAAAAGCACATTATGAGTTTCATGTATTGTTGGAAAGAGGTTCTTATCTTTCTAAAGACATCACAATACAGTATTGCCTTCAAATATTACAAAACATTGTATAATAGTGATTGTCACTGAACTGTGATTTTGAGTCCCTGTTCACTGGTTGGTGCCTTTACATTTGAAGTCTAACCACCTCATTTGATGTTTTACAGTTGTTTTTTCTTGTTCGGTGAGAGAAATCTGGTCTCTGTTGGACTTTAATGAGAGCATTAAAGTCAGGTTGAATGTCTGAGGTGGAGATGAGTAGCAAAGCTGGCAGATGATCATCAGTGAAAGATGATCTACACCTGGATTTGGTAAAGTTCATCACTGTTTGTTCGCATGTTATTAGAGCCAAAAAGAACCAACATCTTCTGAGCATGTCTCCTCGTGTTTGGAAAGTTCTCCTTGAGAGAAGAGTAGAAATCCAGCATTGATTTGCTCTGCCAGTCCCACATCAGACTGCAGGTCCATGAGTTCCAGCTGAACATCACTGGGTGCATCATCAGCACTGCAGATGAAAGGAGAGGAAATCATCTGCATTTTATCCTCAATTGTTCTGGGGGGGGGTTGGGGCTGCTTAGGCGGGGAGGACCCTGCCTTTGACCTGGGGAGGACCGGGGGGGTTCTGGGGGATGTCTGCCGGGGGCGGCATGCGGGCCCTCTGGTGGTCGGCGGCGTCATGGGTCGCCGGTCGGTGACCCGGCTGTGCTGGGGTGGTTTCGGGGTGGGCGCCGGGAGCTTGGGATTCTGGGGGCGTGTCGTCCCCGGGCTTGGGCCTGTGGGGGTCGGGGGTCTTGAGCTCTGGCGGGCGGGTCGCCGGGCTATGGGCTGGCTGGCGCTCTGGTGCCCGGCTCTGGCCGGGGGCCCTCGGCTCGCTGGTGGGTTGGGGGTTCATGTGCTGGGGGGTTGGGTGTCTGGGAGCGTGACTGGTGGCCAATGGGAGGGGGCGGGTAAACCCAGCCTGGGTGTCTAATGTGTTATGTGTTCTGAAAGTTGTTAATATGAAGGGTGGGTGTAGTATTTCTTCTGGGGTGGGGACTAATGCCCCTTTTCCACCGCTCGGCTCGGCTCGGGTTGGATCGGCTCAGATCGGCTCAGTTCGGGTCGGGTCACATCTATATTCTGTTTCCACAGCTTTTTTGTACCCCTTCTGTGGGCGGGGTCCAGAATCCTACTCGTCTTACCACATGGTGGCAGTAGTGTTCCCTCAAGCTATTTACTAGTAGCCACCACTAGAAGAAGAACACAATAAAGGCTTTGACAGAATGTTGTGAAAGAGATGTCATGCTATAATGAGTACCTCATGAGCTGTAATCTTTAAACCCAATTCATAATCCTACCTTGTTGCCTTCTTTAAACCCATGTATTTTCCAATTTAGTATTTTTACAATAAAGATGTATTAAAAACATATTTTATTATTTAGTTATGCACAAGGTGCTTGATAAAGTTGCAAAACCATATTTGTCTGAGCTGCTTCAACCTTCCTGCCCTCCCCGATCTCAGATCAGCTGAGCAGTTGCTGTGGAAGTGTTCAGTGTCAGAGAGGCCTTCTCTCTTCCTGTTTTTAAATCTCTTTTAAAAACACACTTTTATTCATTGGCTTTTAACACGTGATCTTATCTTTTATGGCATGTTAACACACCTGCAGTAAGACTGGTATATGTATTTATTTTTGTATGCTTTTTATAGTTTTTAATTAACTTGTCTTTTATGTTATTGTACAGCACTTTGGTTGACCCTGTGGTTTTTAAAATGTGCTTTATAAATAAAGTTGATTTAAAACATCACACTGTGATCTTTGAAACTGCCAGAGTTTCCCTGGTAAAGTTGCTGCTGGGCGCAGATGATGGATGGATGATGGATGGATGGTCTGTGAACACCTTGAGGTATTCCTACGAGCTGAAGGGGTGGATGTTGATGCCTGTGTCTCCCTGGTAAAGTTGCTGCTGGGTGCAGAAGATGGATGGATGATGGATGGATGGTCTGTGAACACCTTGAGGTATTCCTACAAGCTGAAGGCGGTGGATGTTGATACCTGTGTCTCAATGGTAAAGTTTCTGCTGGGCGCAGAAGATGGATGGATGATGGATGGGTAGATGGATGGTCTGTGAATTCTTTAACTTTAAACTGTCCAAAGGACTTTGGCCACTTTTAATTTTTGACTTTTTTTGTATGACTTCATCCTAGAACCAAATAATTTATAACGTAATAACAGTTGAGCAGATTCTAATAATCTTTATCTTATGATTCTTTAAAGGTCAAATGCAAATGGAAAGTTCTCTTAACTTCCAGTATGGATTTAAACACAATACACACTTCACATTGTAAAATAAGTTTAGGAAATTGAATGTTCCAGAACACCACTTAAGAAAATATAACGTTTAATAGGAAAAGTTTGAAGTGACAAACAGAAGTAACAAATTTCCATCTGGTGTCTCACGGCTTCCTCCAGAAGACGACACAGGTTGTTGAATTCTGGCGATTTTCTTCTGTTGACTGTAAAAGAAAAATGTGGTTAATTTAGTCCAGAAACTGTTTTTTTATTTTTAATAATAGAATGTAATCACAGGATGTTCATGTACTAACTATAACCTGTTTGAGTTATTTGTATTAATATTCAATGTTTTATAGACATAAATGTGTCAAGCAGCTCCTATCTTTTTCTCCCTTGTACTTTGTAACACATATCAGCTAATACCTCAAAAACCACATGGCAGATATTTTTCAAACTAACTCATTTTAATCACAACATGTTTGTTATTTGAATTAATATTCGAATTTTTATAATTTATTTTCGTAGTGTACGCACAGGTTTGGAAGAAGTCAAAGCGAACCTACTTTAAATGCAGCAGATTTGTTCACTACGTGACAATATTAAAGCGTGGTTGAGCTCAGGAGCCCTCGTACTATAAAGTCAGCTATGAAATGTATTTTTACATCTGTTCATTGAGCTACATTTTAAAGACATAAAGCCGCCAGCGCGCGTTGCTCGTGGCGATCCTACTTTTTTTTTTTTTCCATTTATAGATGGCCTCCCTTCACACCTTATAGCCATCCTCTCACTCCAATATGTATTTTTTTTAATAGAGAGAAAGAAAGAAAAGAGAAAGTGAGACAACAAAACAACAATTATCCACAGAAAGAGCACAATGCAAACACACCAAACCTCCGTACACAATCCTGCAAAGCACATGACAGAACACAGCAACTAAACATACAAACATAAAGACTGATAATATTCATGACCTTGCAGTAGATTTCTATAAATACACATACCCATACCTACAAATATATATACAATATACATACATATATATTTATATTCAGTTATATACCCATCTACATACATCTACATATACATCCCTGCATCCATTTGTGTGTGGTTGTGAGCATGCATAAGTGAATAAGGTCCCTCCAATAGAACATTTAGTAGCGACTGTGAAGCATCAGAGACCCGTCCCCCCAAAGCCCGAGACAGACGAAGGGGTGATCAAAGCCCAAGACCCCAGGTAGGACCCTGAGCCCAGAGTCCCCAGGACCACCCGAACAGGACGAGCCACTCGTCCACTCCCCAGATCCGACCAAGTGGAAGAACCGGACGAACCCCACCAGGGACCACACACAATGACCCCCCGGTGTCAACAGCGACAATACACAGGCCCCCGCCGGAGCCCGCTGTACCGACGTAGCCCCAGGGCCGGTCACCGAGGCTCGGGCACCGGGGACGCCCATCCCTCAGGTCCAGACCCGACAGGACCAGAGGACCCGAGCCCCACCAGGCAGCCACCAGGCCGAGCCGACAAACGCCCAAGCGCCCAGCCCCAGATAGTGAGGGCCCCAAGCACGCCCGCAGGCAGAGGAACACCCACCAGGGGGCCACGTGGCAGGAGCGCGACACTAAGCAGCCTCAGAAGTGTCAGAGAGGGGGCAGTCCAAGTCCCAGCCTGACACTTAAACATTCATACACAGACACACTCATTCAGACCCACCCTCATCCTCACCCTCAGTCACAGAAAGACAAACAATAACGACACGCTCCATTCATAATCCCGATGCACACTCTATACCCCCTAGGTCCAAGACATGTACCTGCTCCCTACATGGGGCAGCCCACATCCAAACCCAGGAGGTAGGCCCATTCATTCTGGGGTGGAGAGCAGCAAACGTCCAAGATCCGGCCCACCCCACGCCCCGCCGACAGGACAGGACAGGACACCCGAGTCCAAGCAGCCCCAGAGGGAGCGCACTGCCAGCCCCGCCCACGGCGAACCCGCAGGCCCCGAACCCCCCCCACACCCCAGCACAACCCCTGACGGCCCACCCCCAGAATGTCCGCCAGGCAACCAGGGGGGTAAGAGAAAAATAAATAAATAATATATATATATAAATAAATACATAAATAAATAAAAATGAAATTAACAAATCAAGACCCCGACACACACACCCCCGTCCCCAAATGTACTGTTGGTGAGTGTTGTTGTAAAGTGTACTTAAAAGGGAAAGAGAAGGAGCAAAGGCTAGCATTGTACCAGTTTCCCCTCCACTCCAACTCTAACCCAGGCCCTAATTGTCTAGATGCATAATGTTGAGTGAGCATAGGCATGGGGGCGAGATTGATGCGATCCTACTTTTTAAATTCCTGCAGTTTTGAGCAGTACGTAATTTTATTAAAGACCGTGTAAAGTGAATTTCAACATTTTCTTCAATAAACATTATAAATGTCATAATGGTAATCTTGTAAATGAGTAAAAAGTCTCAAAATTGTAGCTCAATTAATTTTGGAGTTATAGAGCAAACTGTGTATGAACATTTTTCTGTTTCAGGATTTTTTAGGCGTGTTTTAAACGTGACCGCGTTTCGTCACGCGGTCCTCATTAGTATAGCCCCACCCCCTGCAGCTCCAGCCGTATAAATTCGCCTCGGTGGAGCCGTTCACTCGCGAATCGCAGATAGCATCAGATAGCAATAGCATAGATATTTTGTTCATTGTTAGCTAGCTAATCAATTATGCCTCGTTCGTGCATCTTCCCTGGATGTCGTAATGGTCAGGGCACCCATACAGATCATAACATGTTTTTATACCGCGTGGTTTTATACTGAGTACAGGTAGTCCCCGACTTACGAGCGAGTTCCGTTCCTCCGAGGCGCTCGTAAAGCGAAAATTCGTAACTTGGAACGGCCGCCACGTGTCTCGTAAGTCCGGAATTTCGCTCGTAAGTTGGAACGGTTTTGCTAGCGCGACTACAAACACTCGTTTTTCATCGAAAAACTGCTTACGAGTGCATAAAAATGATCGGAAACGTGTGTCCACATGTTTAGCTAACGAACTGTGGTGAAAAAACACAGAAAAACTCGGTATTTTTTGCGTTTTTTCCAAAAATTCGCCAGCTCGTAAGTCCGGAACCTCGTAGGTCAGAGCGCTCGTAAGTCGGGGACTACCTGTATCTGTAATGCCTGGATAGGTGAATGGATAAAGAGCTTGCCCTCTGTCCCAAACCCCACGGGTTCAAATCCCGCATGGTGCAACTCTTTTTTTTAAAATATTCATTCCAGATTAAAAACACACAAGAAAACTATTTACATGTACAAAAACAGCGTAACTCTTGGAAAAAGTAGCTGCTGTTACAGACAGAACTCAAATAAAAACGGAGCAGGTTTACTGGATCTCTGCTGCCTGCCTCTCCACCTCCACACAGTCAGTGCAGCTGCGCTGAAACCACGCCCACGCACTGACACGCCCCCAGCGTTCCAGGGCAAGGCAAAATCATGTTTTTTCATGATTTTTGAGACTTAATTTTATAAGGTAAACAATGTTTTTAATCAGTCAGATTTATATGGGTGATTAATAACACATATTTATGCCATGTGACAAACTAAAAACACACATTTAATTTCACTTTACACGGTCTTTAAGGACACGTTCAGCTGAAGACCCAGCTTTGCTATAATTTTAAAAACAAATAATTGTTTTTACCGTGTTATTCATGTAAAGTCCTGCCGTGATCGCTTCCCTCGCTTCCGTGAAAACAGCTTGAGTCTCCTCCTTCCTCCTTCCGGAGCGGGTGAGCACGCCTCAGTACCCCTCTGAAACCACACCAAAAATCTCAAGAAATCTGGCACGGAGCAGCACGGAATATCCGGTGGGGAAGGCGTAAAGGGGGTCTCTGCGACGCACATATGACGTAACATCCGACCCGTGCCGACCGGTGGAAAAGCGGCATAAGTGGATGTCCTTGATGATGGTCTTGGACTATGCTTGCCCGGTGTGCGGGCCCTGGTTGGGGCCTGTTCTCGGTGCTTCCTGGCTCTGTCGGCGGTTGGGCGGGCGCTCTTGGCCGTGTCGTCCATATGGGATTTTGTGTCTTATTGGGCGGCGGGCTGACTGCGGTTCGCAGGGGTCGTGGCGGCCCTGGTGGGTGTGGGCTGTTGGTTCTGCTGTTGGCGGCCCTCGGGACCGTGTCCCTCTCTGGTCTTGATTCAATGGCCCGGCAGTCGGAGAGGTGTTTTTTTTTTGCCTCGCTCCTTGGGTGGACCTTGGCGAACTGGGGGTACGCAGGGTCAGCGGGGGAGCTGACTCGCTGCGGGAGCACTGTTCCTGCAGATATTTTCTCCCCATCCCTCACCACGCACCTCCGCCCTCTTCATCTTAAATTAATACATGTGGGGAATTTGAGTCTCGGGTGTTCTGCAACGGTTTTACATCTCTGTTGTACAGAACCACCTGGGACTCAATTTTATATACACTTTAGACATTCATTCATAAACATCCTCATAAAAGTCACATTTAGGGAATGGAGTGAGCACTATGGTTATGGGTGGCGGGATGACACCACTCTCGCCCCCATGCCTATGCTCACTCAACATTATGCATTTAGACAATAAGGGCCTGGGTTAGAGTTGGAGTGGAGGGGAAACTGGTACAATGCCAGCCTTTGCTCCTTCTCTTTCCTTTTTAAGTACACTTTAGAACAACACTCACCAACAGTACATTTGGGGACGGGGGTGTGTGTGTCGGGGTCTTGATTTGTTAATTTCAATTTTATTTATTTATGTATTTATTTATATATATATTATATATTATTTATATATATATATATATATATAT
>JBBPBX010003246.1:6619-29237 GCA_038048925.1 Garcialebias charrua | reverse complement strand
ATATATATATATATATATATAATATATATATATTATATAATATATATAAAAAAAAATTTCTCTAGTATCGGTCAGCATGCAGCCTATCAGTTCAGAGTTCTTCAGAGCTGGTAATTAAATGTATCAGAGAATTGTGGTTGTGATGGATGGATAACAAATCAAGGCCATTTTTAAGTGTCCTTGTAGCTGTTGCCAAGTTTCCAAGATGATTTAAATAAATTCAGAATTTTAAGTGGGCTGATGAACCTCTTTGACAGTGACAATATAGTTGGCATGTAGCAGTGTGTTTAATTGATGGAAGTAAAAATGAAATGGGCATTGGGGTTTTTAAGAATGGCCATATGCAGGATAAAAAGAGCCATACAGGTGTTGGCCGTTAGAGCACGTTTATTTAAATTTTACCTGAAATAAAGGTGGTTTAGACCAAATTTCAAGCGGAAACTAGTCCTCTGACGTGACCTGCATAATCATAACTGACATAAAAATGGAGCAAGTGGATAAGGGCAAAACGTTTCATGTCTTGGAGGTAAAAAAAAAAAAAAAAGCGTGGGACTGAAAGTCTGGAGCCCATTGACTTTTTGCCCACCCTTTAATCCTCACCTTGTGACTACTGCCTGTGACACGGTGCTAAAGTCCGAGTCTTTTACCACCCACTTCTTTGTGTTCGCAGCCGGTGTCGTGATAGCCTGCCCTCGTCATCCATTTTTTTCCTCTACCTCACCCCTCACACCCCTCCCCTTTAATGTTGCTCTGAGACAGTTCCAGCCAGTTTGTGGCGGCTGGGTTTAGACTGTCAAGGACTTGGCAGCCGTTTGACTGCTCCCTAGCTAGTTGTAGACCTGACGTTACCTGTTCTCACAGCAACTCTGTGTGCGTTTCCTGCTGTGCAAGTTATTAAGTTTCCATTTGGGTGACATGCACTGAAGTTACAGTGAAATCAAAAGGTGTAGTGATTTTTACCGATAGAATAATGCTGAAGAGTAGACATTTTAAAAACTGCTACGGTCCCATCTTCTGTTGAAAGAAACAAAGTTACAGACATGAATTGCACAAGTCAAAAATTCAAAAGTAAAAAAAAAAAAAAGGTCCTACAATTAAGGCATCTTCCATATATTTGTGTTCGGTTCTTGGCCTACTCTACATTTACTTGACATATTTGTCCAATAAAATCTTTTGAAACTGACCAAAAATGACAAAATACAGTTCAATGGGGTGAGGGTTTTTTTTCTACTTAAATGTCATGTGTTGACTAATGTTGGGACACTGGACATTTGTTGTCATGCTAAACGTGTCTAAATATATCCGCAATTGTCACAATAAAGTATTTAGGAACTTAAATCTCAATTATTTTATGTGACAAGCTTTTACAAAATCCTACAATAAATAAGATTATAGATTCCACACACATTTACCAGTACATGTACAGTGTTTCCCCAGATAACTTGCAATTGTGGGGCGCTCATCTCGTCTGTGATTTTTGTAAAAAGAGACATTTGAGCTAAGTGCTGTTTGTACAGGCAGCTTTTGAGCTTGGGGAGTTGGGTGGGTGTTCAACTTGTGGGAAGAGGTAGCATTATCGCTGCCTTTAGCTTTTTAGCTAGCGTGCCTGTATTGTGCACTGCTAGCTTGGCATTATGCCAGTTCCAACCGGTGTGGGGTGCATGGTTTGGTAAGTGGGGTGCTAACAGGGCGGTGCGCCCAACTTGTATAATCGTTTGGAAACACTGCAGTATCATTTTTATCATACACCCCTACTCTCTTTCACTCACATGTGACAACACATGGCACTTATCTATTTATACAAATGACTGATTAGTCTACATGGACCAATCGGTGTAGGTTTTGGTTGTTTTGCATTTAACTGAAGCAGCATAACTTGTGCATTATTTTTTTTCTCCACTCTTTTAAAAGGTGCCCCTGCTTAGTCCTTAGTGGTGCACTGATAAATCGTCCCCGATTTCCTTAATTTTGGGAAATTGAAAATCGACCAATACTTGTATGAGAAACCGATTTTACAGTTTTTTGTTTGTTTTTACAATTGTCTGAACTTCATTTATATTTCAGCGCACTAGCTCATGGCCAGTTAAAACACGTTTGTATTGTTTCTAGGATATTGTTCAAGGGTATGTTTTGCAATGAAATAATGGAAAATTTAAGGTGAATTTTGACCTTATATAACACCTGATGGTGTTGCTTATAAAACAAAATCTGTATCAGCCAAAATCAAAATCGGCAGGTCAGACTTTTTAGAAATCTATGATCAGTGATTGACCAGAAAACGGCAATCTGTGCACCCCTATAGTCCTTGATTATGAATAGTAACTCATTTCTGATTCAGAAGTACTGAGGTACTAGTACCAAATGAAGACAATAGTCTTCTTTGTCTGCAGCAAAAGGGACGCAAGAGCTGCTGCTTTGTCTGCAATCTCGGGTTTAGAGCTATTAATTATCTAGTTCAGTTTTGTACTTCTATTTTACAAATTTTCCTAAAATAAATGGCCATTACCAAGGCACACAGTTAAGTATTTCAGGTAAAAGACAAATATGAAAGTTTTTGCTTTAAATTAGCAAAAACATGAACAATTTATTGAATGCACTGAAATATCCAAATGCTCAAATTGGCTCAACAATGTGTGCAAGCTTGTTTTTAATAGTCAATTATCAGATTTCATATGGTCATAACTCTAAATGCCTGTTTTCTCCTCTGCGCAGGGTTTCAGTGTTAACTTCAACCGTACCTATATGGCGTGTGTGACCGGAGAATTCTGCCAGGCACAGCACCTCACCTCCGTGGAGAAGTGAATCGGCCGCGCCGTGAGGGACTACGCTACCCAGAAACCCCCTTGATTGGCAGCACACAAAGAACTGCTAACTTTTTCCAAACGGCCCAGTGGGATATCACGTAGTCCTTGGCCTGACAGCTCTGCTCTGTCGCGACCAATACGAAAAGACATTAGCTTTCTACTTTCTTCTTGAACAAGCCAATCACAAACAGCTCTCCTGAATGGGGTAAACTCTTTGGATGACTCCTGGATAGTGTCATCTTTTTTTTTTTTTTCTTTTTTTTTCCTTTTTATTCATTTTCAAAATTGTGTTTTCCCCCTCACATCCCAAAGTTTTGTGGATAAGTTTTTTTTTTTTCATGTGTGCATCATCCTGCAGACTTCCCATCCTTCACGTGTTTTTATTTATTCTACCCATCCCTACATGTATACATCTCCTAGCAGTCTTTGCTGACTTCTGAGCCAAAAGTTATTTTTTGTAAGAGTATTGTAATTGTTGTTTTTAAAGCCGTCTTGCCAACATGAACCGCCCCGCTGCAGTCGAGATTGCCCACGGTTGCATGAGGTTCCTCATCACCCACAACCCCACCAACGCCACACTTAACAAATTTACCGAGGTAGGAATAGAGAAAGCTTCTTTCATTTACATTTGCCAAGATGCTCTGACTAAAAATCCTTCGTTGGTTGTTTCACAGGAGTTGAAGAAGTTTGAGGTGGACACACTGGTGAGAGTTTGTGACGCCACCTACGATAAGGCTCCGGTAGAAAAAGAGGGGATACAAGTATATGTAAGTCTAAGGGCTGATTTTGATGACAGCTTTTCTCAGTCAACACGCAAAGTGATTCATTTTAATATTGTGCGTTCGCATCAGGACTGGCCCTTCGATGACGGAGCCCCTCCTCCCACGCAGATTGTGGATGACTGGCTCAAGCTGCTCAACACCAAGTTCCGAGACCAGCCTGGCTGCTGCATCGCTGTGCACTGTGTGGCAGGCCTGGGCCGGTATGCACCTTTTTTTGTTGTTGTTGTTGTTTTAGCGTTTAAAATTTTCAGTTTTCCTGGCCTCTTAGCCAGCTGGTCATCCTGATTCATCAGTAACACATACTGCTGCATGCACATGGAAAGCACGAAAAACACTTGTTCATTCAGTCATCTGGGATTGCAGATTTTTGTTAAGTGGCATTTGATTATCTCAGACACTTTTTTCTTGTGGTTAAAAAATCAGCTTCACATCCAACTAATTCATCCCATTTGGCCGAGAGCTTTTATTGGCCCCACAAGAGTCTATTTCAGTGCTTTTAAGTGACTTCTGCTCAGTAAGGTCAGTGGGTTCACTCACTTGGCCAAAGGAAGTGCTAAACCGTTAAAAGTGTCTGAAAAGTCTAATCTTCCTGTCGTCTAGCCCTTCCTCCCATCCCCCCTTCCTTCTCATTCCACTTGTTGTTTCTTCAGTAGTGATTACACTGCTTGAGCTGATTGTCTTTCCCCATGTTGAGTTATATCACAAATGTATACCAGAGTTTAATCTACCCTGAACTGTTTTTTTTTTTCTTTTTGCTTGTCTTTGTAAACACTCAAATGATTAGTCTCATTAGTAACGGTTAGTTCTTCCATCTGACTACAAACGAAGGCAGTTTTTCTTGCATATGATGTGAAGATATGAGTCGTCGTATTCACAAAGCAGTTAATTACTGTGGAGTTGTGTTGAGCAACACAAGTGTGAAAACAATGCAGGCAGAAGCGCACGATGTGGGCGAAGTGGTGTGAAAATGTCCTTCCTGACCACAAGTGCACACTAATCCCATCAGTTCTCTGTAGTTTGTCATGTCTTGCGTTGCTGAGACATTCCAGTGGTTGTATAATTGCCCGTATTGGTTAGACTGGCGTTTTCTGTACTTGAAAATCATCCGAGTGACTTGGTAGTAGCAGCACTTGTGTGTTGTATTTTTGTTACTCGATCCCATCCTTTCCACACTTTTTGTTCTTTTCTCCAGCCTGGTTTCACATACTGTTCCTTAATGAATTATTGTGCAAGAAGAACGGCGTAAGGAACATCTAGTGCGTAGTTGTGACCTGCCAAGAGGTCTTGGAAGCTCTTATATTTGCTTTTTCTCATTCTCTGCCCTCTGGTGAGAAAGACTAGACTGTCTTACTGTAACTTATCCCAGTTTTATGTGTTTGTTATGTGTGTGGAGCACTGAGTATGAACACAGCACCCCAGCAGGGCACCTGTGAACCTGTGCCACCCCTGCTGATTTCCCAGGCCTTTTTCCCAGGTTTAACCTCACCCCATCCCCACCCCCATCGTTTCACCATCACATTACTATGGAGCTATAACTTTGGTATTTATTCTACATTTCTGTCTTTTCCTGCTCTCCCTGTCTACTTTGGTCCATCTCAGAGCTCCAGTCCTGGTGGCCTTAGCCCTCATCGAGGGAGGAATGAAGTACGAGGATGCCGTGCAGTTCATAAGACAGTAAGTACTTTTTCATTTGTTTTGCTTTAGAGATAAGGATTACCAAATATTGAAACGTAAAAAGAATCATGCACTTATAAATTAACACACAATCTCAACAGAATTTTATTTTTTTAAGTTTTAAACATGATGGTTGTACCTTTGGACTGTCTGGAAAAACACCTGTAGAATTTTTTTAACAAAAGGTCTTAACCAGCTGTAGTAGCTCCTTAACTAAATCAGGATTGGGACTTCCTATTTTATTTTAGTTTTACCTTAAAGATGCAGTATTCCATAACTTAATAGTTTAATAAAGAAAAAAAATTATCACTGGAATCATGTCTCAATACCACCATTGAAATTAAATTGTTCTAAAGAACAATTTGTTTTTAACACCATTTAAAATGTTTTTTTCTGATTTCTTATCAGGGTTGTTAAACTACTTCAGTTAAATGTTTATTCACACTAGCTGATGTGATGTCTCTCTTAGTTAATCCTAGATGTTATTATTATTTTTCTCTTGCATTTGTTGTTGGATGTAACTGGGACCCTGTGTACATAATCTCGTTTTCAACACATGTACTACATGCGGTGCAAATGACAATAAATTCTCTCTGACTCTGACTCTGAACAGGATTTATGAACATCAGCTGGGGGTATTAAAAGTCCTGATGGTATTTATTACCAATGTGTTCAATAGACTTTTTATACATTCTCAATAAAAATAAAATTCACTTCGAATCATACAAATTGACACTTTTGCACAACTTTGCCTAACCTTGCACCAAACTTTGCTGGGAGTTCTCATACACATCGATAAATAAATAAATAAATAAACCAGCTTTTATGCTCTAGAACAGGACTATTAAACTGGTGGCCTGAGGGTCGAAAATGGCCCGTGGGTGACTTCAATCTGGCCCACCAATGACTTTTTTTTTTTTTTTTTTTCCCCCATTTGATTCAATGCAATAAAATAAACAAATTGAAACAGTAACATGCCATTGTAGTATCCGAGTTCATGCCCAATCATCTAGGTACAAAATCCAATAATGGTCATTCAAATCATCTGGACATTTTCTTTTTTGTGGAAAGACTTCTTCAGGTTTCCACCCAAAAACTGTCCAGATGACCCGACTATTATTGGATTTTGGACCTGAATGATTGAGCATGAACTTTGGTGTCTTGAGCCGCTGTGGCTGCCTGCCTGGGAGGACTTGACAGTAGACAGAACAGCCTCCAGAAACCATCTTATTACCAGCAAACTGGTTGGTCCACTAAAGGAGAATACTGCTTAGTAGGGAAAAACGTTTACTTGGGACTCCTCAGACTGATGAAGCCCTCCGGATAGAGGGTGAAACATCTTTCCTCAAAAAGAAACTGTTCAGATGACCTGACTGACTTATTGTAATACTTGGTTTATTTAAATAATGACTTTAACTGCTGGATGTCTGAGCTGCTGACTTTCAGAAACTGGAGCCCCCTGAGCAGTTCAGTTGAATAGCCCTGGTGTAGACGTACAGTTATCTAAAACAATGAGTTCAAGACGGAGTCCAGACACGTTCAACAACTCTTATTTAGGAATAATTTTCTCAATTTTTGTTTTCTAGAATGGTCAATTCAGACATTGGACCACACGTGGGAATATTGAGAAGCCTCGCAAAGGTTTTGAGGTGCTTTAGAAGCTTCTCTGGTGAACACCATTCATAGCTTCTCAAAAGTTACAGCTTAGTTTGATGGCCCCAATTTAGCAGTGGAACACCCCCCACACACACACCCACCATTGTTTTTATGCTAACTAGTTTCTAGCAGTTAAGTGGTAGATGAGACTTGAAACAGGCAACAAATAAACAAATGCATGTTGGTCATGACGTGTGCTCTTTGCTTCTTCTGTCTGGAATGGATGCTTCAACAATCTTGACCACCTTTGACCTCTGCTTTTTTATGTATTTTTTCAGGAAGAGACGTGGAGCCTTCAACTCCAAACAGCTTCTTTACCTCGAGAAATACCGACCCAAAATGCGTCTGCGGTTCAAAGATACCAACGGCCACAACTGCTGTGTCCAATAAGCTGCCCATCGGTTTAATGTGCATCTAGTCTGGAATCTTCCAACACAAGGAGGTTAAAAAAAACAGAATAAAAAGAAGAGTGCTATTAGTAATTATTGTGATTTCTAAACACTGAGTCATGGTTAGTTGATCAGAGCAATCAGATGATCAAACAAATGAAACTAAATCGGGGGATCCACCAGCTGAAACAACGGAAGGTCAAAGCACACAGATGGGCCTGGTTCTGTTCAACTAACGGGCCTGAATTTTTCAACTCAAGTCCATCCTGGTCCTTTTTTAAAAAAAACCAATTACATTTTTTTTCATGCTGTTTTAATCATGGGATAATACCTTCCATTATGTGAATTTTTACTTTTTACACAAATGTGATGAAAGCTAAACATGTCATGATTCTGTTTATGTCCACTACTTATTAAAACAATCAGGTCTTTTTAAAAAGAAAAAAAAAAACAACTTTGAACACATTGTGACTGTCTATTTTATTTTATTTTATTTTTACCCTTTTTTTTTTTTTGCACAGAACGTGAAAGTTTCACCTGAAAATGCAGTAATCTTTTTCCTTGTACTCTTCACTCGCTTTAAGTCACTTTGAATTTAGGGGGTTCACGGAGTGTGAATGTCAATATTTATTCACCAGAAACTGTGTGGCAGGTTTCAGTTTGGCAGGAGACGGACACTTTGTTATCCAGCAGATTTTATTTTTATTTTTATAGTTTAAGCGCTTTTCTTTTCCTCCTTGAACTTTGGTGTGCAATAGTCAGTCCACCTCAGATACACTCATCAAACCCTGCTGAACATCTCACACACACATACATTTCAAACCCACAAGGAACTGGTACTCCTCTTGATTTCATTTCCTCTACAGAATGAGATGGGGAGTCTCATCAGGATTTCCCAAAATATGTAAACTCGTCAAAACAGAACCTGAGCTCCAATGTGACGGGCAGGGTGGAGAAGAATGAAAATGGTCAGTTTTTTATCATTGTACCCATTTTGAAAACATCCCCAATTCGTATTGGTTCTTTAAAAAATAAATACATTGAAATAAAAAAAATGTCATTGTGTTTTTTCTTAAACACTTTCTTTAATGGGCTGGATAAAAAAAAAATGTATAAAAACAGCTGGTGGCACAGGAATGTGGGTGGAAGTTTTCAAAAATGAAGACTAAATGTACAAGTTTCCCTGCTTTGCCGGTACATGCTCCAACTTTTATGACCTCGAACTTTGCGGCCTCAAATCAGCATTTTTGTCGTGCTTTTCGGCTTACCAAGGTGTTTCTTCAGTGGTACCGGTATTTGCTCGTCAAGCGTGTCAGTCAGTAGCTGTCCAACATGTTCTTTTCCCTGCGGAGGGTGACTCAGCAACACGTGGAAAACCCAGGACTGATACTGAGAAATGACTCACACCCCTCAAACTGTTGATCACATCCCATAGACAGGAAGCAGCTGACAGAGCGTCCTCTGCTGTTCAAATGACATTACTATAGAAACTGGCTCGTGAAGCTTTAGATCCACTAAAAATAAAACAATGAGAGGGGTAACTAAACAGCAAAGTGAGAACGTTTGCGTGGTTTCACTGAACAGGCACAGGCAGTCGACAAGACTGCAGCAGAGCCACAAATGAGCTCAGGCGTTCATTAGATCAGAGCTGCGGAGCATACTCTGAATAAAATGAACGTCATTTACCCCTGGAGTTCACGCTGAGTGGAGCTGGATTTGCATTCTTAACTCGCCGTTCATTGCTTGCGTTTGGTGGATTTGTTGTAGAGTATTTGAGATGCAGCAGGAATGACTGAAGTGGTTTCTGTTATTGTAGACCTAGCAGCCAACAACCTGACCTTTTGGGTCACTGAGGTTCAGTCGAGTTTGGAGGAACAGATTTAAAAAAAAAAGTAACATGACTTTAAATGAGATTACCTTTTTTTCCTGTTGCGTGCCACTTTTTCCACTGTGTCGTGATAAAAAAAGATCTTGTGACTCACCATGTAGTCATGCAGTCACATTCTGAAATGCGGATCAACGTAGGCGTGGCAGAGGCCTGTGTTTATCTGTAAATAAAGAATTTCTTGACGTTTCTCTTTAAAATGGCCAACTTCCTGGTAAAGTGAATCAGGAGGACATTTGACCCAGAAGGGATAGTCTAGCTTCATCCATCCATTGTCTTCCGCTTATCCGGGGTCGGGTCGCGGGGGTAGCAGCCGCCTGAAATATACCTGAGCGTCCTCAGGTACGCCACTCTACGCGCGCATTTTGTGCGCATGCATTTCGCTGATATAGCTTCAGAAACTATCAGCTTTCAAACGCTCGCGTTCTCGCTCCAGATCCTTGTTGTAATATGAGCAGCTGCGCGCGGAGGGGACTCAACTGAGCTCGCTGATTGGTCACTTGCTGACACGCCTACTGAAATGATTGACAGCTTTCAGTCAGCTCATGAGCAGCTCGCTGAAGACCGCTGCGGTGTTCTGATGCGGTGTTTCTACTATATATGTTATAAAAAGTTCTCTCAGAAATAAAAATAATAACAGGGAGCGCTTTTCCTGCAGCACACAGTCCACCAGGGAATATTTAAAACATCGCGCACCCAGGTAGGACCTGAATTCATTCATTTCAGTCATCGAGTGAACGGAGGAAGAAGCGGTTACTTGACTTTAGGCAAAAAAACAAAAGAAAAGGCCCGATCAGCGATAAAGAAGGGGAATTTATTTCATTTGTGTAACATACAAAACAGTCCGGCGCCGGGGAAGTTTATGGTCAGACACCGCGCAAGCGTCCGCGGTCGTAAAAAAAAAGCTTTGCGCGTACATGCCCTGAGGGGCTACGCGGGGCTACGCTTTTGCCTTGACGTACGTACGTGGCGTATAGGCGTATAGATAGAACGCTCAGGTATATTCCCCTAAGTAGGGAGGCCCAGACTTCCCTCTCCCCAGCCACTTGGAGCAGCTCCTCCGGGGGAATCCCAAGGCGTTCCCAGGCCAGCCGAGAAACATAGTCCCTCCAGCGTGTCCTGGGTCTTCCTCTGGGTCTCCTCCCAGTGGGACATGCCCGGAACACCTCACCAGGGAGGCGTCCAGGAGGCATCCTAACCAGATGCCCGAGCCACCTCAACTGGCTCCTCTCGATGTGGAGAAGCAGCGGCTCTACTCCGAGTCCCTCCCGGATGACTGAGCTTCTCACCCTATCTCTAAGGGAGAGTCCAGACACCCTGCGGAGAAAACTCATTTCAGCCGCTTGTATCCGAGATCTCGTTCTTTCGGTCACAACCCAAAGCTCATGACCATAGATGAGGGTGGGAACGTAGATCGATCGGTAAATTGAGAGCTTTGCCTTTTGACTCAGCTCTCTCTTCACCACGACAGACCGGTACAGCGCCCGCTTCACTGCGGACGCTGCACCTATCCGCCTATCGATCTCACGCTCCAGTTTTCCCTCATTCGTGAACAAGACCCCGAGATACTTAAACTCCTCCACTTGGGGCAGGACCTCCTCCCCGACCCGGAGAGGGCACGCTACCCTTTTCCGGCTCAAGACCATGGCCTCGGATTTGGAGGAACTGATCCTCATCCCGGCCGCATCACACTCGGCTGCAAACCACTCCAGTGAAAGCTGTAGATCACGACCTGATGAAGCCAATAGGACCACATCATCTGCAAAAAACAGAGAAGTGATTCTAAGGTCACCAAAATGGATCCTCTCAACACCTTGGCTGCACCTAGAAATTCTGTCCATAAAAGTTATGAACAGAATCGGTGACAAAGGGCAACCTTGGCGGAGTCCAACTCTCACTGGAAACGAGCCTGACTTACTGCCGGCAATGCGGACCAAGCTCTGACACCGGTCGTACAGGGACCTAACAGCCCGTATCAAAGGGCCTGGTACCCCATACTCCCGGAGTACCCCCCACAGAACCCCCCGAGGGACGCGGTCGAATGCCTTTTCCAAGTCCACAAAGCACATGTAAACTGGTTGGGCAAACTCCCACGCACCCTCCAGGACCCTGCTGAGGGTGTAGAGCTGGTCCAGTGTTCCACGACCAGGACGAAAACCACACTGCTCCTCCTGAATCCGAGGTTCGACTATCCGACGGACCCTCCTCTCCAGAACCCCTGAATAGACCTTACCAGGGAGGCTTAAGAGTGTGATCCCCCTATAGTTGGAACACACCCTACGGTCCCCCTTTTTGAATAGGGGAACCACCACCCCAGTCTGCCAATCCAAGGGGAACTGCCCCCGATGTCCACGCAATATTGCAGAGTCGCCAACACAACCCCATAACATCCAGAGCCCTAAGGAACTGAAAGTTATGCACCATAACTCATGTTCCCTGACGAAAGGGAACGAGGTGCAACACTATTGCTATGGGAAATTGCGCCCCGCGCGATTACTTGAAGGAATACATTCACGCCTTTACGGTAGGGGGCATCAGCATCACCCCAGAGACCCCGCCCTCTGGGTACTTAAGACGCGGACGCCCATCCCACTTTCTCCAAGTGCACTTCACAGAGCTTCAGCATTGAAAAGGGCCAACTGTGTTGCACCTCGTTCCCTTCCTTCAGGGAACATGAGTTATGGTGCATAACTTTCAGTCCCCTTATCAGTCAGGTCTCTCGGTGCAACACTATTGCTATGGGAACGTAATTCATTCACGCCCTTGAAATGCTCAGTAAAATGCATGCTTGTGGGAACATCTGCCTTTATACATTAGGCATCTCTCGGCCGCTCTCTACTGTGTTAGAGAGGACAGCCTGAGTGACGTCACACGCAGTGACGTCCAAACTGTAATGTTTTGCAAAAGTGTTTGTTGAGCTCCAGTTCGCAGCCGCACAGATGTCTGCAACTGGTACACCCTTGAACAATGACCATGAGGTGGCCAAGCCTCGAGTAGAGTGGGCACGTACCCCAGAGGGCACCTGTTGGCCTTTGCTACTGTACGCCCTCTTAATGGCCTCAGTCACCCAGTGTGAGAGGCGTTTCTTTGACAGGGCCCTGCCAGTAGTCGGGACGGCAAAACATACAAACAGTTGGTTTGTTTTCCTCCAATCAGCTGTTTTTTCAATGTAAGCACTTAAAGCCCTAACGGGGCACAGTGCTCTCAGCCTCATCTGTTCCTCAGTGAGGACAGAAGCAGGAGGAAATGAAGAGAGATCAAAGTCCAGACTTCTGGGCAGGGGCGGATCTAGAAAAATATCTATGGGGTGGCAAGAGGGTGGCAAGGATGTTTCAGTGGGTGGCATTACCCTCCTCCACACACCTGTGTGTGNCATGGATGCCTGTTTATGTGGTGGATGATGATCAATCGGAGCAATTTTGGTACATCTCGGTTGTGGAATTTCGAGCCTAAACGTATGGCGACAGTGTCCCGTTGGGCATCCAACAGGGATGACTCTTGAGAAGTTTGGTGCATTTTGGTTTTTCAATGTGAAAGTTATAGCATTTTGAAATTCATGGCATGAAGCGCAACTTTGAGGCCTGGCCACGCCCCTTTAACATAAATAAAAACGCAAGCTTTTGATAACTTTTACACCCCAAAAATGACCTTTTGACCCGAAATGGCCGACTTCCTGTTGGTTTTGGACCAGGGCTCAGAGATATTTTTTCTTAGGTCCGGATCAGACACAGATATTCATTGAGATTCAGAATAATTGGTCAAAAACTGGCTTGGGGCTGAGGTTTAGAAATATTCTAGGGGGCGCTGTGGAGGCTATTGGATAAGTATCATGTTCCAGGGGTGGGCAATGATCGATCATACTGATTTTGGTACTCCTCGTATCAAATGTGTGTATTTTAGAACCGGACGTATGGCGACGGCGTTACGTCTTACTTCGCCACGTCCACATGCTCCATCGGAAAGAGTAAGGGTTGGAAAGCAAGTTACACCAACATGTCTTGGGTCACTGGACACGCCGTCATGCTGATTAGGTAACAGGGGTCAGGTCGGGACCGTTCAACGTAAAATTTTACACTTGCTGTTGTCAGGGGGCAGTGACTAAGTGATGTCATGATTTGACCATTCAGACTTTCAGGGAACCGGATGTGGATCAATCACTGAAGGTTTGATATAATAGACAGTTTTCGTGTAGGTGCAATTAGCGTTTCGTTTTTCATGGCGAGATGTCCAACTTTGACGTCTGGCCCCGCCCCTTCAGCATGCTTCAAAACAAACCATTTTGATAAATTTTTGTCCCCCATGCCTTTTGAACAAAATTAACAAATTTGAAAGCGATTGAGCAAAATCCCTGGGAGGAGTTTGTTCAAATGCGGAGGCTGTAAACATCCAAAAAGGTGTGAAAATCTGGAAAGCATTCCAAAATGGCCGCCTTCCTATTTATCATACGTTGGTGCCAGAGGGTTTTCTGTGCATCTTGGTGAATTGGCCAAGTGTACCAAACTTCATGTTTCTACGACAAACTAAGGCTAATGCGGAGGGTCTTTTGAAAATTTCTAGGTGGCGCTCTTGAGCAGTTTCTGTTGCGATTTTTGCCAAGCCCCCAAAATACGTACATTTTCACCAGTCCTAATTTGGCCGCCAAGTGTGGTGAGTTTTGGGATATGATAAAGCCCCCAAAAGGCTAATTCGTTTGGCGGAAAAAATTGTAGCTCAGGCCTGAACAGAGTGATTACAATAGGCCTTCACAGCGTTTCGCTGCTCAGGCCTAATTAAAAAAAATCAAATAAATAATATTTATTTACACGTGGCTATGTTCTCCAGATGTCCATCATTCTGTAGCTGATTTGAAAGGTGAAAGTGTCCTGATTGTTTAGACAGAACTAACCAAACTGGGTTTGAATTTTGTTTCAATGAGTTTCTCAGACTGAGCCTGCAGACTCCCTGAAATCTCTGCAACCTTTAGGAGTGAAAAACAGATACTTAATGCACTTTGATCTATGAGTATGTGATGACTGACTTATCAAATCAGAACAAATGAAATGTTATTTTTACAAAAATAAAACTATTCAACCAAACTACTCGTGTCACATAAAGCTACAAAAAGAGGAACAATGTTACACAAAAAGACACGACTGATTGTTTAAAATCTACATCAAACAAATCACCTGCTGTTGGAAAAAACAAGACTTTTGAAATCAAATCCTTCATTAAACAACATAAACTAGAAAAACAATGAAAAGAAAATACAGGACAAAGGAAGAAAATTCCTCCAGTGAAATCTACACACAGACATGGAGAGTGCTTTTAATTTTACACAAAATGAATCCAAAAGTAAAATCCAAAACAAGTGGGATCAGTCATCCTGTTGAAAACAAGGAGAGTTTAGAAATCTGGCACAGCGTTCTGCTACACTCGAAGGACGCCTCATTTGGAGCGATGGGCTTTGACATGTCTTCAAAATGTGCTGGGGATCAATCTGACAAGTTCAATTTGAAATCTGTTTCATAATCAGTTAAACTAATGAGTTGAAACTTATTTTCTAACTTGTATGATTTAAAATTAAGCTGTTAAAATTAACTTACCGTGTAAAACTTGTTTAATCTCTGATACATTAATATTCTGCTTCACTATGTGTAGGTTTGGAAGAGAAAAGACATATCCAGATAAAGCTGTTGGCGTTTGGACAGGTCCTGACCATACCTGTCAAGTTTTGGATTTAAAAATAAGGGAAATTTTCTGCCGGGTACGCCGAGCCATCCCACTAGCCCAGGGATCTGCAACCTTTATGGTCAAAAGAGCCATTTCTGCCCCTTTGTTCACTAAATTAAACGTTTCCGGAGCCACAATACCTGCTACAACTGGGATTCTCAACTGGTGGCCCACAGACCACTTTAAGTTTGTTAGAGGACAATTTTCTGACCTGTAGTTTTCTGGCCATTGTAAAGCTGAAAATATCTAACGATTTGTTGATATTTTTACATTTTAAGACTAAAAAAGACCAGATTATCATAAAGAAGGAAAAATAATGTGATCTTTCCCAATTAAAAAATAAAATAATGAACTATGCAGGTCTAGGTAAATTATTTTAATTGTGGAAAAATTAAATATCCTACTTCGAATAAATGTTTTACTCCTTCTATTAGTTCTAGTATTCACACATTTGCAAAGGAAATGACAGGAAAAACTGCTAAAACTAGCTCTTTTTGTTGTTATAAGAACAAATAAAATTCAGTTTAAAGTTAGTTTTGATCAAAGCTTGGAAGAGCCACTGCTGAGGGACCAAAGAGCCGCATGTGGCTCCAGAGCTGCAGGTTGCAGACCCTTGCACTAGCCCAACCAAAGTTCAGGACCCCTTACATTTTAAGACAGGTTTACAAGAAATCTAAAATAACTACCTATCAGCCTCTTTCAAACCAGTTATGTGATCACAATCTGATAGGCCTACCTTTGTGCTTGACGGATTTTTCATGCTGACGGACATCGTTCCTTCCCCCATGAGAGACACTAAAGTCGCAGTTACAAATCTTACAAAACGCGTAATTGTGCCCCACCCTACTCTTCTTTAGGAAAGTAAATTCGCTGTCCCATTTTTCAAGATATTTACACTAAGTCTTAATTTTTTTGGCAGGGACGCCTTCTCTCTCGTTAAGGCCGGCGCAGAGCTCCGCGCTTGAGCGAGCGCCGTGAGGTCGCCGCTGCACAAGCCCTTTGAACGTTCACGCGAGCGCGCCAAGCTCCAATTTTACGAGCGCCTACGCGAAGCGCGGTGTCTGACCAATCAGCTGCACGCGGAGGGGGACTGAACTGACCCCCTCCGCGTGCAGCTGTTCACAGAGAACGTGAGAAGAAAGCAGAGCTCTGTTGGAGCCACACGCTGGTTCACGCTGTGCTCTGCTGTGAACCTCCCACGCGCAGCGCGCGCGCGTGGCTCGGTCCAGCGCGGAGCTCTGCACCGGGCTTTACATTCATCCATCTCTGTGTTTTTCCGGGTTAGGTTAGTTGATTCGCGCTGCCAACACTAACATCGCGAGAACTGCCACCGAGGCTACTGCAGGTGGCAGTTCTCGCGAGGCTAGTGACAGAGGCACTGGAATGTTTATTTTTATAATATTATAATACGGGAGATTTCCGGGAAAATAATAATTCGGGATGACGACGGGAAAGAGGGGTAAAATACGGTAGTTTCCCGGCCAAAACGGGAGACTTGACAGATATGGTCCCGACAGCCTGCTGACACGTCGTTTCATTCCTGATGGGAGTGGACAAAATCACTTTTACCTCTGAATCTTATTTGATTAATACAAGACAGGTCAGGTCTGTAGGGTTGATCTGGACCAGGGTTAAAACAATTATTCACTTTTTATTTTCCGCTTCCTTTTCCTTAATTTTATTCTTGCTTCCCTTTTCTTTCCCAAGTTGAATTGTAAAAAAGGAGTCTGACGTGTGTGCATGTCTAATATGAGTCGGTCTTGTAGCTTTGGTGCGCATCAGAGGTCAGCTGGGTGGTTTCTGTGGCTGAAGACGGCTGCATGACGATTGGATCGCAGCCATCTGAGAAGAAAAACACACTGGCGCATTAAAAACCTTTTGGACAAGAAATGAGTTTTAATATCAATGAACACCACTGATATTATCATTACACTAGCCACGTTACTTCAACGATGACTGATGAAGGGGACAGCATGTCCTCAATAATGTGCATTGCATCATTTCCTGTTTACTTCGATGGAAGCTGGATTAGGTTTGTTTTCAAAAATAGCTATTCTTCTGCCTCCTTTAGAAAGTAAAGGAGGCAGAAGAATAGCTATTTTTGAAAACAAACCTAATCCAGCTTCCATCGAAGTAAACAGGAAATGATGCAATGCACATTATTGAGGACATGCTGTCCCCTTCATCAGTCATCGTTGAAGTAACGTGGCTGTAAATCCAGTGTAATGATTTGTACATTACTTGTACATTACATTTACTTTATTACAGGTACATGTAATAAATGTAGCTTTGGGGGTGTACACAACACAATAAAAAAAATAGAATTCTTAATTGAAATGGTGTTTAATTTTTTTTTACAGGAAGCAACATAAAAGGCCAAAAATAAATAAACTTGAATAAACTTCCGCTTTTACTGAAGACTGGGGTTTTCTAAGAAACTTCAACCCTCATGTCTTGCTGCAATTTATTTCAAAACCAGAACACAAAATTATCAAAAAGTGGCATTTATGTGGGATCAGTATACAGGTGCTGGTCATAAAATTAGAATATCATGAAAAAGTTGATTTATTTCAGTAATTCTATTCAAAAAGTGAAACCTGTACCCTATATTCACTCATTACACATCAATCACACATTAATCAAATTAAAAGGATTTAGACATTTGAAAAAAGCAAGGCAAGGCTACAGGGCTGAGAGAACTAAAGACAAAATAAGCACTCCAATATGCTTCCACGAGTAATTTCTTTTGGGTACATAGGTTATGAACATTCAAATAAAAAACAAACTGCAACTTGTAAAACATGCAATAAGAAAATATCAGATGGAGATTCCACAACGTCCAACTTTGTCCGGCATTTGAAGCTTCACAAAGATCGGTAGGTAGCACTTTTCTTTTGCTGTGAGATAGTTGACTTTAGCTAACTTCGTGTTGTGCTGTGGAAATGTCAGCATTTTCATCTTTTTCATTGAATGTTAGATTAACAGAACTGCGGAATAAAGAGGTCCAATTTAAAAATGTTTTTTATACGTTGTGTTCAGCTGCACTTCTTCTATCATTTGAGATAAATACAGATTTTAAAAAGAACAAATGGTCTATTATTTACATTTTATGTATAATTACAAATGAAAAAAGGGGGGGGGGTGAGAATGACTCGAAATGACTTGAAATTAAAAGTTCCCGACTTGAGACTTGACTCGACTTTTGCCCGTCTTGACTTGAGACTTGACTAGGACTTGAGGTCAAAGACTTGAGACTTGACTCGGACTTGCAACACAGTGACTTGGTCCCACCTCTGCTCAAAACACCTGTAAAGGCCTTTAAATGGTCTCACAGTCTAGTTCTGTAGGCTACACAATCATGGAGAAGACTGCTGACTTGACAGTTGTCCAAAAGACTACCACTGACACCTTGCACAAGGAGGGCAAGACACAAAAGGTCATTGTTAAAGAGGCTGGCGGTTCACAGAGCTCTGTGTCCAAGGACAATAACAGAGAGGTGAAGGAAAGGAAAAGATGCAGTAGAAAAAAAGTGTACAAGCAATGGGGATAACTGCACCCTGGAGAGGATTGTGAAGCAAAACCCATTCTAAAATGTGGGGGGGATTCACAAAGAGTGGACTGCAGCTGGAGTCAGTACTTCAAGAACCACCACGCACAGACATATGCAAGACAAGGGTTCAGCTGTCACATTCTTTATGTCAAGAGGCTCTGTCAGAAGCGTCTCGCGTGGGACTGTTGCTGAGTGGTCCAAAGTTATGTTTTCTGATTAAAGTAAATTTTGCATTTCCTTTGGAAATCAAGGTCCCAGAGTCTGGAGGAAGATGAGAGTAGTGCTGGACGATAATTCAATAACGATAAATATCGCGATATACTTTTATTCAATAACGATGATATGAAGTTTAAGCATATTTTCGATATTTCGATAGGATTTTACAACGTTTTTCTGTTTCTGTTCGGGTTGGAGCGGCTGCTTCAACAACCCGCCCGGACAGAAAAAGCTGTGACACAAAACGTGCGTGGTGACGTCGTTGTTACGCAGCGCTCACTCCAGCAGCAGGCGTTAGCGGTAGCAGGCTAAAAGCTAAGCTAGTCTCCAAAGCGCGTTAAGTTTTCGCTTCAAAACGAGTCAAACGAGTGCTCATGACCGTCAGAATGTGACTGAACAAAGTTTCACAAGCGAAGAGAAAGAGACGACATCACTGATGAGAGGAAAGACTAATTCGTCGGTGTGGACGTAGTTCGGTTTTGTTAAACTGCAGGTCTCATCTGCAGCGAGTCTTACTCGGTTTCTTTATTTTGCAAAACGTGACAAAGTCGTTCTAACTAGCGGTGGGAACATCTAACTTGTTTAATCTGAAGAGTTTCCACTCGATAGAATATGATGAGAGTCAGAAGATGAAGAACAATAAAGTTTGAGCCAACGTTTCCCTGAAACTACGACGTAAACAAACAGCCCCAGCAGCGCTGCATGTTTTTTTAATTCAAAATAAAACAAATTCATCAGAAGAAAAAAAAACACTGAATGAAAATGTGCAGAAAGACGAAAATAGTGTTTTAATATCTGCCCCTTGTTTAAAAAATACAAAATAACTACAAACAAACAACAACCTTCACTTCACCTGCACCACACCTTCCCAACAACTTTGATTTAATCATCTTTTAAAACATATAAATAGTTTTAGAAATGTTTATGGTGATATCAAGTCAACACAATCCTGTTTCCTGATTTACAACTCAGCTCCTTCAAACTAGTCCTAAATGGAGGTTTTACAAACATTTACATTCCCTTCAGGGTTTAATAACTTTAAACAAATTTTAATTGAATATTTGGGGGGTAATTTTTTTTTCAGTTTTATACATGACTTGTAAAATACTATGTTCAACCAAATCATAAAATTTTAATAATTTAAACTGATGAAATATTTGTTGGGTGACCATAGCACTTCCTACTAATAATTCTTGTAGCTCTTTAAAAACAAAACAAAAAAAAACAGGGTTTGTAATAGTTTTACATGCTTTTCCCCAAACTTCAATACAACAGATTAAATATGGAACAATCATTACATTATTCAATATATTCAAAACTTTGTCATTCAAAAACTATTTTACTTTATACAGTAATGCAATTGATTTTGTTATTTTTATTCTTAAGTAATTTCCATGAGATTTCTATGTCAGCTTCTTATAAATAACAACACCCAAAAGTTTTATTTAATTAACTATGAATTTCAATGCTGTAAATTTTAAAGATGTTTAAAGTTAAAACTATTAATATTGACACAGTTGAGAATTTTATGGCAAGAAAGTTCATGCTCAATAATCCACGTACCAAATCCAATAATTTTCAGTCGGGTCATCTGGACAGTTTCTTTTTATAGAAATTGGATGGAGGATGGAGGGTGAAACGTTTCTATAAAAAAGAAAGTGTCCAGATGACCCGACTGAGAATTATTGGGTTGAGAAGTTTATGTTTATTTGATGGTGATTTCCATCTTTTTGGAGGCTAAATACAAATACAAGGAGAACATTAATTTATTTGTATAGTTTATAGTTTTTTTTTAGGCTTTTATATTGTTTATATCGATATCGAATTATATCGATATCGACCGAAATTAAGAACTATATCGTGATAAAAATTTTGGCCATATCGTCCAGCCCTAGATGAGAGGCACATAATCCACGTTGCTTGAGGTCCAGTGTCGAATTTCCACAGTCAGTGATGGTTTGGGGGGCCATTGTCATCTGCTTGTGTTGGTCCACTGTGTTTTCTGAGGTCCAAGGTCAACACAGCCATATACTGTATAAGGAAGTTTTAGAGCACTTCATGCTTCCTGCTTCTGACCAAATTTATAAAGATGCAGATTTCATTTTCCAACAGGACATGGCACCTGCACATTGCCAAAACTACCAGTACCTGGTTTAAGGACCATGGTATCCCTGTTCTTAATTGGCTAGCAAACTCAACTGACCTTAACCCTATAGAAAATCTATGGGGTATTGTGATGAGGAAGATGTGATACACCAGACCCAACAATTCAGAAGAGCTGAAGGCCACTTTCAGAAAAACGTGGCTTTCATAGCACCTGAGCAGTGCCACAGACTGATCGACTCCATGCCACGCCGCATTGCTGCAGTAATCCCGGCAAAAGGAGCCCCAACTAAGTATTGAGTGCTGTACATGTTCATACTTTTCATGTCCATACTTTTCAGTTGGCAAACATTTCTAAGAATCCTATTTTAATTGGTCTTAATATTCTATTTTTCTGAAATACTGAATTTGGAGTTTTCATTAGTTAGGCCCAAGCAGCAAAGCACTGCAAAGGCCTATTGTAATCGTAGTGTTTCAGGCCCAAGCTAAAATTTTTCCGCCAAATGAATTGGCCTTTTGGGGGCCTTATCATATCCCAAAACTCACCAAATTTGGCGGATGCATCAAGACTGGTGAAGATTTACATATTTTGGGGGCATGGCAAAAAACGCAACAGAAACGGCTCAAGAGCGCCACCTGGAAATTTTCAAAATACCCTCCACATTAACCTTGGTTTGTCATAGAAACATGAAATTTGGTACACTTGTCCAATTCCCCAAGATGCACAAAAAACCCTCTGGCCCAATGTTGTACAATAAACAGGAATGTGGCCATTTTGGAATGCAGTCCCAAATTTCACACCTTTTGGGCGGTTTACAGCCTCCACATTTTAACAAACTCCTTCTAGGGATTTCACTCAATCGGTTTCAAACCTGGCTGGTTTGTTCATAAGGCATGGGGGACCAAAAGTTACATAAACGGTTCATTTCGGAGCATGCTGAAGGGTCAGGGCCAGACCTCAAAGTTGGACATCTCGCCATGAAAAACGAAACGCTACTAGCACCTACAAGAAAACTGTCTAAGACATCAAACCTTTCGTGATTGATCCACATCCGGTCCCCTGCAAGACTGAATGGCTAAATCATGACATCACTTAAGTCATGCCCCCTGACAAGAGGAAGTGTAAACTTTTACATTGAACGGTCCCTATCTGATCCCTGTTTCTTAATCAGCATGATAGTGTGTCCAGTGACCCAAGACATGTTGGTGTAATTTGCTTTCGAACACTGACAATTTTGGGTGGAGCATGTAGGCGTCGCAGTGTGGCGAAGTAAGACGTAACGCCGTCACCATATGTTGGGGCCTAAATTCTACAGATTTGAACCAAGGTGCACCAAAATCAGTATGATCTATCATTATCCACCCCTGGAACAGGAATCCATGATAATTAGCCGATACCCTCCATAGTTCCCCCCTAGAATATTTTATAACCTCAGGTCCAAGACATTTTTGGACCAATAATTCTGAAACTCTGTGAACATCTGTATCTTCTCAGGATCTATGAAAAAGTCTCTTGAAACCCTGGTCCAAAACTGACAGGAAGTTAGCCATTTTGGGTCAAAAGGTAATTTTTGGGCGCTTTTAACTGCAAATTTTAACAAACTCCTCCTAGGGATTTTGAAGGATTGCCTTCAAACTTCGTTAGTGTGCCCTTAACACATTGGGGCGTAAAAGTTACATAAAGCGTGCATTTTCGTCTATGCTAAAGGGGCGTGGCCAGGCCTCAAATTTGCACTTCACGCCATAAATTTCCAAACTCTATAACTTTCACAACGAAAGACCGAAATGCACCAAACTTGTCAAGAGTCATCCCTGTTGGATGCCTAGAGATCCTCTGTGGTCATATTCTA
>JBBPBX010003245.1:23817-79683 GCA_038048925.1 Garcialebias charrua | reverse complement strand
TTACACACTTTTCAGAGATGGACACCTTTTTCCAACTCACATGAGAGCTGACGGGGGGAAGTGTGGTTTAACAGCCACCCAGAACAAAGAGGCCAGTGTCTCCTTGCCAGTCATAAATCTGTGAAGTCATAAAACTGACAGAGAGGTGCCAAGGCCCCCCTGCCACAAGCCACTCAGAGACCAGAAGAGATACAACTTCAAGCATTCCTTAAGTACCAGGACCTCACATGAGTAGGGGCCTACATGCTCACATCCTGTCTCCTCTCAGGAAACCTTTACCATTCTATGAGAGAAACTTGATCATTTTGAACGCCGTGTGAAGACTCCTTCAAATTAAATGGAAACACAAAGATAAAGTATTTTATTTCATAACACTTGCCTGGTTAATTATCAAAATAAACCTCGTCAGTGCATGGGAAACTCTAAGGGAAAGAATTTCTGATGGACATTGTCCACACGAAATTAGTTCTCACAGAAGCATTTAAATGTATTTTTATCGTTATGAACTGATTGCATGTTATCAAATTTCATGAATAAATGTGAAGACAAATAAACATTTCTTGTTTTTCACATTTCACTTGCTTTTATAAAAAAACACGGGCAAGCTAAACACAAACTAAATTACCGGTACAGGCCAGAGCTGACATTAGTGCAACTTGAAATTCATTTATTTTATGTGAAATATATTTCTATCAGTATTACATTACACCCACTATGCTCCATTATTTGTATACACTTAATTCTGCCTTATAATGTGAAATGTGACACTAGGCAGAACGTTTTTCTCTCGGGCTTTGTTTTCACTAGGGAACAGTACACGCCTGCACATGCAACACACCCAACATTTGATGATTGACATATGAAGCTGATAGCTTGTTGGCTGAGAGGCGGATCACTCACAGAGTAGAAAAGTTCTAGGGCGGTTCCAAGGCGGTTCGGTTCCAGGATTGGTCCCACGAGGCGATGACGTCATCTAGAGGTATAAAACCGTGGTCCGCCTTCGAAGATGTGTGTGTGGACTGTGCTGGAGTCAGGTCTGTTGTCTGCTGTAAGGTTTATTCTTATATGTACAATAAACCTACATAAAATTTGCACATTCGTTTCAGAGCTTCCTTCAACCTTTTGAATTCGCAACAATTTGGTGACCACCGACGTGAGAGGTTTGCGGTTTCGTCTGAAACGAGAGATGATTTGGAGGGTTCCCCCCCCCCCACCGCCGACAGAGACAAGCACGCGCGCAGTCAACAGCCGGTGATTCACAGAGGTGAGCAGGACCCCTCTTACACAAAACGTCTGCGTTTGGACACACTAAATTATTTGTTGACTGAGGGCTGTTTGTCTCCAGGTGGCCAGTGGTTTATAATGTTAGCAGCTAAGAGTAAAAAAAAAAAACGTGAACTACTGTTGGTATTTCATTTGAATGTGCATTTTTTTGGCGGGTTTTGTACATGTAAGGTGAAGAGCACAGAAGTTCCACACACGCGTAGGGATAATTTACGGTGCCTTGAGTTTGCCCTTCCCCACATCCTACTTCTGCGCTCCGGCCTGTCGGCTGGGAGCCACGTTTTCTTTGGACTCCGGGAAACTGTGTGCTCGAGGTCTCATCGTGAACTCCGGGCATCTGTCGCCGTTGAGTCACAGGGGCTTTCATCCGAGACATGGGTTTTGCCGTATGAGTGGGTTGCCGCTCCGGGTTCACAAGTCGTCGTGCGTGTGATTTAAGTTCGCAGCCGAGACTGTGTTCGCTGTCAGAGTCACATTTTTCTTCCCCTTCCCAGTTAAAGTCGATTACCGTATTTTCCACTGTATAGGTCGCACCCATTCTTTTAAGATAACTTTCTTTTCTTTTTATTATTTATTGTTTTCTTTTCTCTTTTTTTTCGTGGCTTGCGACCTGTACTAGGTAGGTACGGTATACACGCAAACAAGGCAACAGGGAAAGATTTTTTATTTTCATTTTTATTCTCATTTATTGCATTTGTGAGTGTAAAAGCCAGGGAGACAGGAACCAGGTCTGGGGATGTGCCGAAGCAGTTTCGCAGATGCAAGAGAGCTGTCACACGGCCGGTCTCCCCCACTGATTTGTTGCAGTTCCTGCAGATGGGGCTCCCCTCCTCCTTCCACCCCCCCCCGCCGCAGATGGCCTCTGGAGGTTCTGGTCCTGGGACCGCTTGGAGCTGCTGGCTCGAACTCAGATTTATGGCTTCTAACAAGATAATACTCTCCTGTTGGTGCCTGACACGGAGGCAAGGAGACATCTCCTCCCCTCCTCCCTCACCCCCCCCCCCTACGTGCCTGTGAACCTGCACGGCACAAAGGCCTCTTTCATCCATATAAATCTCACTGAGTTTTCTTCTGGTTTTGGACCTGCTAGGGAGGTCCGCCTCAAAGGTTCCGGCTGATAACAGGGAGTTTTACAACTTAATCAGCTCAGGCTGGGACTGTATAAGTTACTTTTAGTGCTACTATGGAGGACACTCCAGAGTGAAAGACTTAGTTAGTTTGTCAGATTTTTTTTATTTTCTGTTGCTGTGACCTTTGTTTTAAACACGCTCACAATGTCGTACTGTATTTTTTTTTGCAGATATGTGCTTTTCACTCTCAGTGTTAAAGGCACGTTTCTGATTTTTATAGGGTTAATCTCATGCAATTAATTATGTTTCCGGTTCTCATCACTTCAGCCTGGTGGGGTGCAGGTCATGTTTAATGACATATGCACAGGGCCTGTGTAATAGTGGTTTGGAGGACTTTAGTGGTTTATTATTTGTTTACTTTGTTTTTTATATATGTGTGTATTTTTTATTTTTTTTCTCCTCTTGGAGGACTGCCGCTTGTCTGTTCTGCAGGATCGTTCTGCCTTGGCCTTCTGACCTGCTTGACAGAGTCTGGAAGGGAGTCTTCACACAGCTGACATACTGCAGGGGGTGACTTTATTTAGGTGTTTTCTGAGGACTTCAGCTTGACATCTGATCAGTGAACGTTGCAGGTGCTCCATGACGACATTTCGTTAGTCTATTTGGTGGTGGATTTCACTTATACACAGATATGCAGTTCTCAATTTACAATTTTATTCCTCACCCCACAACATTACACTTGTTTGCATACATTTAGGTTACCTCCATAGCATGGAGTGGTTGCATCATGACTCTCTAGTGTTGAACACCATTTTTGGACAGATTACATGTATGCTGTCATTGAAGCTAGGTTTTGCTAACAACTCCTCACCTGCACTGGACTGCACTGAACTGTCGAATTGCGTTGTGATCAGCTGTGCTGCAAGCTGTCACCACCTGCACTGAACTGAAAATGCACTGGACTGCAGATATGCATCATGTTCAGCTAAAGCCAAGCTGTCATGACTCGTGCCTGAACTGTTACATGGAGTTTTACGTTTTGCACCAAGTCTATGAACTGTGGTCTGCACCCACTGCTGGACTCTTGACATCTCCTATGGGGGCTGGAGAACTCATGACAAGTGAAAGTCAAGCTGGAAACGTCACTACCAAACTTTGCAGCCTGGCTGATGTGTCAGCTGACCATGTGATCTTCAGGTGGTGGTTCAATAACTACAGTTTTTCATGATCATATTCTTTGCTATGGTAGAACCTCACGCACACTCATTATTCATACATACATGTACAGATCTCACTGACACGTGACCTGCACAGCCACACTTCTCATGGATTGTTGGATTACCATACACATTTTTTTTTTTCCTTCATGCACTCGCGTTAGAGCAGTACAGTTTGGTTCTGTTTTCTCCATCATGTTCGGTATGGGCACCTGTTGCATTCCTTTTTGGATGTGTGTTTGTCTTTTTCTTTTCTTTTTCCTCACCTTTTTGGACAAGCCTTGGTGTTGAGAACACGTCTTTCTGGGACTGGACTGACAGCTTCAATTGTTTGTGGTTTCTAGTTTTACCGTCTTGTATACAGTACTATGACTGCTTGTGGTTGTGACAGGCATAGGTGGAGAGTTTGCTGGCATGATGCAGAGAAGGAAGGTAAATGTTTTCTTTGTCCTGGAGACCGAGTGGAAGGGCTGCAAGGCTCACGGTGTTGGAGCAGGATTAAAGCTCTCTTACTTTGGTGTGGATAGTGGAGAAGATGGAGTAGAGGTTATGTTGAAGAAGAAGTTGACATAGGATGTCGTGGTGGTGTGACATGTGTCTAATGGGGGATGTGTCTTATGGTTGAAGTATTACTCTGATGCTACTGGTTGGGTTCGGATGTTTTGAGTTTTTATTTTTTCTTTCTGGTAGTATTTCCACCTGCAGTACAGATGACGTTTGTGTTATGAATTTCCATTGTTTTCTTTGTAACAGGATGTTTTTTGTTTACCTCCTGTTTCAAAAAAGGGGATGGGAGATAACAAATACTGTATACTGTATAGTTAAACACACCATTTCAAATAACTGATTAGATCGTTTTAACTCTTCATACAGTGATGAGAGCTGGAAACAGTTATACATTTGATAAAGTTATAAAAGATAATTTTAATAAGTGCCTAAAAACAGGTTGGATCTGAATGTTTGGGGTAATTTATATAGATTTAGTGCTGACTTTTTCTTATTTTTCATTACAGGTCAATTCTGGACTGCTGATGATCTGTCAGCCCTGTGACAGAACGTGTAAGATAAAATTGTGAATAATTTATATTTGAAAAGGGGAAATGCACTTTACAATGTTTCCACAGCTGTGATGGACAACAGAGGAACCTTACCATAACTGGGTTTACATTCCTCCCCTTTTCAGCAGATTAATTAATGTTGAATGAATGCTTAATGTTGCAGTGTAACCAATGAAGGGAAAATCTATTTCCCTGCACCATTTTTATTTATTTATCTTACAGGTTAACAGGTGGAACATGCAGCAGAGCAGAACTAATCACATTAACTAACAAACTAACCAACTAATCACTAATATATGCCAAGGTTTTCTCATTATTTGTTGAAACCTCTCAATTGTTGTTTACACCGTATGTTGAAAGGATACATATGGTTATTCTTACACCTGTGAAGAATGACTGTGAGTTTGATCCAGGAGGTCCAGAAGGATTGAGGTTGTTGAGATGAATGAGTCAGACAGAATGTGAATGTTTCAGACAGATTAATGTGATTATATATATATGTTTGTGCTTGTGAATGTGAGTACAATAGTTGTGTGTTGATAGATTTTTGAGAAAGGTGTACAGGGTTTTCACTATTTTTCTATAGATATAATTTAGTTTTATCAATTTTGATTCTTAGATTTGAACGATAATTAGAAATGTTTTAGAGGATACATTTTAGCTGCACCTTTGTTCAGAGTAAGCCTAGCTGTGAATTTTACTGATAGGAAATGTTTGTGGTAGAACATTCTGGTACAGAGAATAATATATATATAGGAAATGGATGTGAATAAGATATTTTAGTTTGACAGGTTATGGAAGGATTTTTGTGTTTTCTGTTCTGATTAGATTAATCATAGGTTTAGTGTTTATTTTCTGAATGTGGTCTTAGCCCTTATCACAGACATCTCTGAATAAGAGCAGTTGAGCTTTTCTCAGATATCAGACTAGTCAACAGAGTAGTGTAGGGTTTTTCTCCTCACAGGTGTCTATGATGATGAAGATGAGATGGCCTGACTTGGCTAAAGCATAGTTCATATTCTTTGCTAAGGTTAACACATACCTGAAATGGAGCAGAGTATATGCAATGTTTTGAAGTTTGTTAAGAGTTGATAATTCAATTTTGGGTAATTTAAGGGTTTTTGAGAAAGTATTGGATTTATAAAGTCAAGTTAAAGTCCAGTTGTTTTTTATTGAACGCCTTTTAAAGGTATTGAATTTAACTTCATTATTCCTGCATATACCCTGTTGAGGCGTGATATTTGATAGGAGGGACAGCCCGCTTCATTTTATTGTTTTGTTTTTATTTTTATTTGTTTTATGGTTTCATTTTTACATTTATTTTTGTTTATTTTTGTTTGTTTTTGTTTATTCTTTATTACTTTTTCCGTTTGTTTTGTTTATTTCTTGTTACATTTATTTGTTGTTTTGTTTATTTTATTTTCATTCTTTGTTTTTGGTTGATTTCTTTGCTTTTTGTTACATTTATTTTTTAAATTGTTAGTTTTCTATTGCGTTTCCAGCTTATAAGCTCTGACGGTTACCGTATATTTTCTGTTTAGTTTTTATTACCATTTATATTATTGCTTATTTTATATGAGGGTTTTATATTCTGGGTGGGTAACTTAAATGTAATATTGCTGTGGGAGGGAATGTTAGAGATTTCCAATGTGTATCAAGTTTTTAATTGCATTCTCACATAGAACATATAGGATTTTGTTGACATGATGTTTGTCATGTCAAAAGGGGAATTGAAATATATTTCTATCAGTATTACATTACACCCACTATGCTCCATTATTTGTATACACTTAATTCTGCCTTATAATGTGAAATGTGACACTAGGCAGAACGTTTTTCTCTCGGGCTTTGTTTTCACTAGGGAACAGTACACGCCTGCACATGCAACACACCCAACATTTGATGATTGACATACAGAGCTGATAGCTTGTTGGCTGAGAGGCGGATCACTCACAGAGTAGAAAAGTTCTAGGGCGGTTCCAAGGCGGTTCGGTTCCAGGATTGGTCCCACGAGGCGATGACGTCATCTAGAGGTATAAAACCGTGGTCCGCCTTCGAAGATGTGTGTGTGGACTTGTGCTGGAGTCAGGTCTGTTGTCTGCTGTAAGGTTTATTCTTATATGTACAATAAACCTACATAAAATTTGCACATTCGTTTCAGAGCTTCCTTCAACCTTTTGAATTCGTAACATATGTAAAACAAATCAGAACAAACAAATTCTTCAAATGATAAATTGTTATAAAACAAAGTGTCTTTTTTTTTTTTTGAATTTCATAGTATCTACAGCACACAACCTATTCAAAAACATAAAATAGAAGTGGTCACAGTTCTGTCTGATTATTTTTTGATCTTCCATCCAGTCGCTGCCAGACACTCTCGGTTGGTGACAGATGATGTGTCCAAATCGCAGTACAGTATACCTCTGCCACTCTAAGCAGACAGGTCAGGAAGAGAGCCAGTCATTCCTCTGAAGAGGGTATCCGTACTCCTTTGAATAAAACATCACACAGATGTATTTAACTCGGGGCTAAAATATATGTATGGTAGCAAGACATGAAAATTATATATTGCCAGTATTATTTACCGTAATCCTCCTTTACACAGTCGACCCAGGCCACCATCTTGCCAACTGGACCTGGTTTTGCACCCTGTGAAATCCAGAACCAGCCACACAGGAACAACTGCACGTCACCATTACAACAGGAACGGAATCTCTTGAGGACAGCCTGTTGACAGATCACATTACACATTTTGTTAAGGTTTTCTTTCAAACTGTTGGCATGAAATGGAGTGCCCTCCTTAAAACAGTGAAAAATACTATGATCAAATGGAACTCATGTTTACAGCACGGGAAGTCATTTACAGTCATCAACAAATTAGCATATGCTTTATGATGGGGCTGGTTTGTGAGATTGATCAGTATACAAATATTCTAATCTTAGATGTCGTGTTTTCACAGCTGCAAGCAAAATCATTAACAGAAATAAAGACTTGAAAACCTCAGTCATTTTTATTACAAAAATAAATGAAAAAAAAAATATTTAGTAAACAAGATACAAGATACAAGATACAAGAGATTTTTATTAACATTGCACCAGTTAACCAATACAATGTGATGATGTATACACAGTCGTCCAGAAGAGGGAGAGAATGTAAAGCTGCAGCATATTCAAACACATGACATGTTCTTCTGCGCGGCCTCTCTCATCCGTCTCCGGATGAAGGTCAAACAGATATGGAAAAAGGAAAAACACAATAGGTATCATTTGTGATATTCAAAAAAAGAATCTATCAAAGATTGCCTTAAGACACTCTATGATAAAGTCCCAAAAACTCTATCAGCAATAAGCACAACCAGACAAGACATTGTTGCAGTTTTGACGACATGCAAGGAGATCAAAGAGTCTGTGAGCAACATTCAGATAGCACAGTTCAGCAGTTGTCTCAGCTCGGCGCCTCCGAGCGCACCCACAGAGATCTCTGGGGGGGGAGGGGGGGGGTCAGCAAGGTCTCTCAGCTTCACTCCAGGAGAATAGTTTCCAGCAGACAGCCTTCTTCTTTTTTCAAGGTCGTGCGGAAACCAGATTAGATAGGTCTTTTGTTTATCTTCAATCCAGGCCACAGTGTTCTTTTTGACTGCAGCCTTCCAAGTCCAGGTGCTGTTCAGGTCCAAAGTCGCCGAATCATATGAGGTTCCGAACTACGAACCCCCATCTGTGCCCTGATTGAGGCCGGGCGGCTGTAAACGAGTTCCAAAGCGCACCGCAGGTCCGCGGTGGTCTACCGCCGCTCCCATCGTGCGATTCAGTTCGTACAACAGCTGGGATGAGGAGCTCACAGCCCGGATCAGAGAATCTTGCTGATCAGGAAGTTTGGCCAGCGCGCCGATAGCCGCCGAAGCCTTCCTGATCTTCCAGTAGCAGACAGCTCCGCTTACGCCAAAAAACAGAGCAGCTGCCACCAATATCCAACTTACAAACTTAAGCTATTGAAATTAATGAACTTTTGTGAATACTACATTTGTTGAATATGACTGTACATTAGGAGAGGTGCTCTCATCTTTTTAGGAATGTTTCACATCTAAAATAATTTAGTAAATGAAACTTTATACATCAGCTTTCAAGATATAAAGATTACAAACTGCTTCACAATCAACATTAAAACAAAACATGTGGAACTAGTCTTGCTTTTAATGTTATGATGAAAAAAATGTCCTGATAAAATGAGGAGGGGGCTGTAAACACTGTCCCATTTGAGCTCTTAACAAAATGCATGCAAAAAAATAAATAAAATAACACGGAACCCATGGAACATGTCCATATAATAAATTTGAACCAGAACAGTCAGCTGAACTCGAACTCTGACAAATTACCAGTGCTGCCCTACTTTTAAACTGAGGTTTGTCGTGTTTCTTTATGGATCTGAAGCTAAAAGAACCGCAACCTGTCCTGTTACCTCGTCTCTGTTTGACACTATCAACAGCAAAAAAGCAATATATACTGAACACAAATAGAAATTATTAGGTTAAACATTGTCCGATTGAATAACTGAGAATGTTCAGGTACTTTATTGGTACATATTTATACTAAAATCACCGGTAAAAATGCCTGCTAGCATTAGCTAAAGCTAACGTTAGCCACACAATCGAAGCAAAGTAAAACTCACCTTCGTGTTTGTGGATGTAAGACGAGGCATACATCTTAAAGCCTTTCTCTAATTTAGTCGTTGGAGCTTTGGATGAGACTTACAAATGCGATTAACATCGTTAATAGTCAGCTTGGGCAAGCCCTGCAAACACGATCACCTCGAATAAAACGCCATGTTCAACAGACCGGAAGTGAGCGAACCGCATTGACCGGAACACGGAAGTTGACGTGCAAAGAGCCCATTGGGCGGTAATTAGAAAAAACGTCTGGATCTAAATTAGATTTTTTCAGAAGAGGCCTAATGATGGCAGTTTTTAGAGGCAGACAGGCAGTGGAACATGACCAGATTGTAGAGACTGATTTATTATTTGAGTGATTAGTGGGCTTATTGCAGAGTGATTGGATTTTATGAGAGACGAGGGGAAGGAATCCAGGGCGCAGGATGAAGGCTTCATTTTCTTGATGATGGCCTCCACTTCACTCTGAACAACTTCATCAAAGCTGTTTAGAGTCCCAGAATACAAACGGGTAGATGGCACACTGAGAACAGGGAGGTTGTGGAGCTGAGATCTGATAGTGTCAACTTTGTTTTTAAATGACGAAAGGAACAGGTCGCATTTTTGAGCAGAGTCCTTAGGAGTTTGTTTAATAGGATTAAGCAGATGAGTTATTGTGGAGAAGAGTCGTTTAGAGCTTCCAGGGCAGGTGTTGATGATGTTGGAATAATATTTGGAGCGTGCTTCTTTAAGAGAATAGGCGTACGCTTTCTGATGTTCTTTATATGCCTGCTTATGTACAGAGAGACCAGATGATTTTACACGTCTCTCAATAGCACGGCCAGTTGCCTTCATCTTGCGCAGCTCACCAGTGTACCAGGGGGCTGAACGGGAGAAAGACACCAGTCTTGACTTCAAGGGGGCGTGTAGGTCCAGGAGCTCCCGGAGAGATTGGTTGTAGTAATCCACAGAGTCATCTGCAGATGAATGATTGACAGCGGTCAGGGTGTGAAGATCAGCAGACAGAACATCAGGGGAAATGTTTTTAAAGTCACGGAACTGGATGGGTCGTTTTGGGTTTGAAGCAGGCGAAGATGAAGGCACTTCCAGGGAGATGACCCTGTGGTCTGAGACACCCAGGTCATATACAGATAAGTTATTGATGAGTACAGTGTCTGTAATCACCAAATCCAGAGTATGCCCCCTGCTGTGCGTAGGGGCGTCAACGTGTTGAGTGAGATTAAGAGAGTCCAAAAGAGACTTAAAATCTGTTGCCAGAGGTGAAGAAGAATTGTCCATGTGGATATATAAGTCGCCAAGAAAAATGGTCTTCATGGGGGAGGTGCAGAAAAAAGTGAGGAGGTCATGCTTCTCTGAGTTAAATGAAACGTGTGGTTTGGGAGGCCTGTAAATTAATATAACATTCATCAGAAGTGGGGCTTTGAAGCTGAAGGCCAGACATTCAAAAGAAGAAAAGTCCTGAGAAACCAGATGAGACCATTTTAAATTACTGCGATAAATTACCGCCAGACCACCACCACGGCCAGTGCTGCGGGCTCTCTGCAGATAACTGTATCCAGAGGGACACGCTTTGTTCAGAGAACTGAACACATCCGGTTGATGCCAAGTTTCTGTAAGACACATAAGGTCCAAGTTCTTCTCCAGAATGTGATCATGAATTAAACATGATTTGTTGGATAGTGACTGCACATTGAAAAGTTCTAATTTAATACCAGTTGGAATCTGAGCTTTTTGAACCGGTTTAAGCAGACTGAAGTCCACTCCACGTTTTCCTTGCCACTTCATGCGCTGTGAACTACAAGGGACTACAGACGCAGCGTTCTGATGACGACATCGAGGTACGACACGTGCGACACGAAGAAACCTCGAAGGAAGAAACCTTTAGCAGAACCAGGCTCAGGACAAGCGGCCAACTGCTTTGACCGGTAGCGTGTAACGTCTGCAGATCCACAACGCAGTCAGAAAAGACAGTTGCTCTAAAACTTAATCACAGAAAGGTAGAAAGGTAGAAATGCCCAACAAGGGTTGGTGAAAAAAACAGCAGAAAGTAACATAAAAAGCTCAAGGAGCAAAAAGTATGAGGAGCAGCGGCAGCCAAGGTGCCCGCGTCCGCTCACAGGTGACTTGCCGCTCACAGGTGCTATGCGCCTGAGCTTGAATCAGTGCGATAAGAGCAAGGCCCTTAACCCCCACCATCTGTTCCGCCGGGTGTCCTAGATAGCAGCTCTCTGCTCCACACTGTGTATTCACTAGGGATGCATCGATCCACATTTCTCACTTCCGATCCGATACCGATACTTAAGAACTGGGTATCGACCAATACCGATACTTTTCCGATCCGATACTGTTCAGGTATGTGAATCTGTATAATGAAATATTTGTTCTGAGACTATAAAGTTATGTGTATTTTGGAATGTTTTCTATACTATAGAGACTATACTGTTAAAGTTTGTGAGTTTCCTGTTGTGAGTGTCTTCATTGGTTTTAACTCACATAATGTTAAAGTCCATGACCCACCATGTTTTCAAATTGCATCGCCATTAATATTTATTAGTTTATTTAAAAATAATACAGGAGCGTTTATTTATATTGTAGAGAAATAATGCAAAATGTGTTATTTCATGATTTATAGCAGATTTTAGCAGAAGCTCCGGGAAGATCTGCCCCTCTCCAAATATGGGCATTCACATCACTAAAGATTCCGCCTTGGAGTTACAGGCGGAGTTTTAATAAGCCTTCATCAACTTCCATGACCGCTGCTCTAAGAGAGGAAAAAAAAAGAGAAGCGGTTGCTCACTGATGTCTGTCATATTCTGAGCAGCATCCACGTAGACATACTAGTTTAATTCGCTTGATCGCGACAAATTCATTCATTTCCGCATCGCCTTTTTATTCTCTCCCCTGACCAGACAGGTCGGGAGTAGAAAGGCAGCCGCAGCGCGGAGCTCTGTCGGTCTGGATGTACCATCGCGCGCGGGCTTCCCCGTGCTCTCTGTGCTTCCCCGTGCTCCAGCAACAAGGCTGGACAGAACCGAGCCCCAGCACGAACTTCAAAGCTGACCCGCAGCGGAACGGGGAGCCAGGGAGAAGCCGCACGGCTCGCTCCTCTCTGCTGCCCAGAGAGGAGCGAGCCGTGCGGCTTCTCCCTGGCTCTCCCCAGAGGAGAGCAGCCAGCAACAGTCGCAGCGGTGTTATATCTTATTAAAAAGGTCTATAAAATAAATAATAAATAAAAGCAGACCACTGGTCCAGTTGTACACAAAAATGCACCAGGAAATATGCAGTTTTACTCTCACTCTCATAAACCTCCATGGAAACTCACTCCTACCTTCTGCCTTGCTTTCTGGGTGGAGATCAATGTAACAAAAGGCATGACCCTTCGGGACTTTCGGCCAGGTTTCCGGATTCATTCGGGAGTGGGTTGTTTTTTTGTTTTTTTTTTTTAACCCTCGCCTGGCCCAAATGCAAAAATGAAAATAAAATTCATAAAATACTACAGTAATTCTCCAATATGGTGAATTGTTACTGTCACGGTGGGTGTTGTCCTTTAAGATGGCAGTCACAGAATATGATGGAACACAAGTGCTCTTTGAAGCTGGATCGGAAATATCGGTAGGTTTGATCCGATATCCGATACTTAAATTATGCTAGTATCGGATACCGATACCGATACTGGATCGGATCTGCCCCATCCCTAGTATTCACACTACTGTGGTAGCTCGGTGATCTGTGGTTGCGTCAGGAAGGACACCAGGTGTAAAAATAACTGCCAAGTCTTCATGTGACTTAGTTCGCTATGGCAACCCCTGAAGAAGGGAGCAGCCGAAAGAAAAAACAAAACAAAAACGCAGCTCTAAGAAACGGGTTATACACTTAACACATGCTCTTGTGCTCATTCAATTTGCATTACTGTTTATACTCACACTACTGTTTAAATTTGCATTACTGTTTAAATTCACACTACGGTTTATATCACACTACTGTCTACATTTGCACTGCTACTTATATTCATACTACCGTACTGTTTATATTCAGACTATTGTTTGTATTACACTATTGTTTATATTACACTACTGTCTATATTACACTATTATTTATATTCACACTACTATTTATATTCACACTTCTGTATACATTTGCACTACTGCTTATATTCATACTACTGTTTATATTCAGACCATTGTTTATATTACAAGATGTTGTTGTTTATTGTTAATATTGTTTATTACACAAGATGGCCGCTCTCCGACCGGCAGCAGCTTCATGGGCTCCTAGTTCATTTCTAGCTTTTAGTAATTTTAATAGTGATTCTGTACCTGACTCAGCACGTTTTAAGCGGGTGAATTATAGCCGAACTGAATTGTTGAGAATTGGAGCGAATTTGCCGCAGGGCACAGCTGAAATCAGCAACAAACTCAAATCTATGCTCGGCAGGATACGGCTTTTAAAATCCTCCACCTGGAAGCTGCAGCGGAGGTGCTCCGGCTCACGCTCCGGCGAAAAGAAAAGGAAGCGGTGCTCCCGGCGTCAGAAGCAGGGCTACCGGGTGGGGATTATGGTGAGACTGTGGGCTGTCGCTAAATCCGGGAGACCCCCGATGCCGGCTCTTTTTCTGTTTAACGTCTGCTCACTGGACAGCAAAATGGATTTGCTTCATCTGAGAGTGACAACGTCGGAGGAAATGAAGAAGTGCTCTGTGCTTTGCCTCACGGAAACGTGGATTTCTAAGGAAACACCGGACTCTGTGTATGAACTGGATGACAAACTCTTTTTCAGAGCGGATCGCTGCACCGAGACTACGGGGAAAACACGAGGCGGCGGTGTTTGTGTGTACGTGAGTACGAACTGGTGCTCGAATTGCACTGTTACCAGACGCTTATGCACAGCTGCTGTGGAACTAATAACAGTGAGGTGCCGCCCCCAGTATCTCCCCCGTGAGTTTTCAGTGATCTTTATCACAGTAATTTACATTGTTCCTGATGCTAATGCTAATGACGCCCTGGAAGAAATTCGTGACTTAATCAGCTCGCTGCAATGTAAATATCCAGAGGGGCTCTGCATTGTTTTAGGTGACTTCAATCACGTGAATTTAAAGGACTCACTCCCAACCTTCAACCAACACGTATACATAGCAACACGAGGAAGTAACACGCTCGATCACATCTACACAAATGTGAGAGGCGCGTACACAACGAAGCCACGTCCACCGCTCGGTGCTTCTGACCATATATCCATCCTTATGGTCCTAGCTCAACCCCTCCACTGAGACGCTCCAAACCAGAACAAAAGGAAGTCAAATGTTGGCTCCAGAACAGCACCCCCATACTGAGAGACTGCTTTGAAAAAACTGACTGGAGTGTTTTCAGGGAGGCAGCTGAAGATGGAAGCTCAGTGGATCTGGAACTATATGCTTTGTCAGTACTGGGTTATATTAGCACATGCTCTGAAAATGTATCCATAAAAAAATATATTAAATGTTACCCCAACACAAAACCCTGGTTAAACGCAGAGGTTCACACCCTGCTGGCAGCTAGGAATGCTACCTTCAAGTCTGGAGACTCAGAGGAGCTGAGAAAGAACAGGAAAGAGCTGGTTGCTGGCATTAAGAGGGCCAAGGCCACATATGCACAGAGGATCGAGGGTCAGTTCACCTCACAAGACCCACGGAGCATGTGGAAGTGCATCAAATTTATAACTGATTATAAAGGCAGGAACAAACAATGCCCCAAAGACCCATCTCTGCCTGATGCCCTCAACAAGTTTTATGCACGCTTTGAAGACCCAAATAGACCACCCAGCACCAGACTCACCTCACCACCAGATGAAGAGCACCTCAGCTTGACCGCAGCAGAAGTGAGAGGTAGTCTCAGAAGGATCAACCCTCATAAAGCAACTGGACCGAACAACATCCCCGGGAAAGTTCTGAAGGAATGTGCGGATCAGCTCTGTGAGGTGTTGGCTAACATCTTCAACACCTTACTTGCCCTGGAGATAGTTCCCACCTGCCTGAAGACCGCCACCATCATCCCAGTCCAAAAAAGCTCCACAGTGACTGGTCTGAACGACTATCGGCTGGTGGGCCTCACCCTGATAGTCGCAAAATGCTTTGAGAAACTGGTCATGACCCACATCAAGACAACCGTCAACATCAATGAGGACCCTCATCAGTATGCGTACCATGAGAACCGATCAACAGAGGATGCCATCTCTTCTGTGGTCCACACTGCTCTCACCCACCTAGATCAGAAGGACTCCTACGTCCGTATGCTCTTTGTGGACTTCACATCTGCCTTCAATACCATGATCCCCCAAACTCTGATGGACAAACTATCCACACTTGGACTAAGCCCCTCCGTTTGTAACTGGGTACTAGACTTCTTAACAAACAGACCACAGTCCGTGAAGATCCACAACTTCTCCTCCTCCACCATTACCCTCAGCACTGGCTCTCCTCAAGGATGTGTGTTGAGCCCTCTCCTGTTCACTCTGCTCACATATGATTGTACAGCCACCCATCCAGGCTGTCATATTGTTAAGTTTGCAGATGATACAGCGGTGGTGGGATGCATCACAAACAATGATGAGTCCAGCTACAGGGAGGAGGTGGAACACCTGGAGAGCTGGTGCAAGGACAATAACCTTCACATGAATGTGAAGAAGACAAAGGAGATGATTGTGGACTTCAGAAGGAACAATCACACCCACACCCCACTGAACATAAGTGGATCTGCGGTGGAAGTGGTCTCCAGCTACAAATACTTGGGTGTACACATGAATGATAACCTCAGCTGGACCAACAACACCACCAGCCTGATCAAGAAAGGTCATCAGAGACTCTACTTCCTCAGACGGCTGAGACGAGCTGGTCTGAGTAGCCCAGTCCTCACCTCCTTCTACAGGTGTGCAATGGAGAGCATCCTGTGCTCCAGCATCAACGTGTGGCATGGAGGCTGCACAGCTGCAGAAAGAAAAGCTTTACAGAGAGTGGTGAAGGCTGCACAGAAGTCTGTTGGAGTCAGTCTCCCCACCATCACAGACATTTCCAGATGCAGGAAAACAGCCACCTGCATCATGAAAGACCCCACTCACCCAGCACACACACTCTTTGCCCCACTCCCCTCAGGACGGAGGTTGAGGAGCATCAAATGTAGAACCACTAGACTGAGGAACAGCTTCTACCCTGAGGCTGTTAGACTCATGAATAAATAAACAATAAGAATAATCACTGAAAAATATCACAACATGCTGATTCCGTGTATGGTTCGTTCTTTGGTTATTCCGTTTCAAAATAAAAACGGAATAACCAAACAAACTTTGGTTATTCTGTTTTTTTCGTTTTAAAACGAAATTACAAAAACGGTTTTTAAACATTTTTTTTCGTTATTTCGTTTTTAAAACTAAATTAGAAAAACGGAAATTGCAAATATAAATAAAAGGGTACGTTTTGTTTTGTTTGTTTGTTTAACTGCAACGGTTAAACCAAAGACGAGCTTTTATTTTGATGTTACTGAACGGGACCTTAAACCGGAACCGGAAATGGAATATCTGAGTGTAAAATAGATACGCTGTTGTCTTATTTAGAGGGAATCAACGTATTTAATTCAGAGCTGATGATCTAACCGTCAACAAGATTTATTTCATATTCCAAGTAAGTAATTAAATCATTACATTTGATAAACTTCCGTGTATGTTTAACAATAATTGACCGTAGGCTAACGCTAACGCTTCTCGCTGAGGTCTGTTTACTCATAGATTAATAGCCCAGATTAGTTTTTTAATCTTATGTTTATGTTTTGAATCATTGGCATCAAGATGTAGCAGTATAGAAAGTGTTTTGGAATTTTGAATAACACGTGGAATACGACATCAGAAATTTTACATTTTAAGTAATTAAAAATAAGTGTGTTATGGGCAAACCACACGGTTTCATAACAAATCAATTTATTATTTACCATTTAGATACTCTTTTTTTCTTTCTTTCAGGTGCGTGCAGACTCTGTTTTATTGACAGCTGATGGCAACAGAGGTGTTTTGCCTCACTGGTGGAGGGGCTTTTGACACTTTTGAACTAGAGGCAGTAGCCAAGGTAACTACATTTTAATTAAAACAGAAACTGGAGATCACATTATTCTTCAATGCTGAAAACTGAGTTTGACTTGAATGTTTGTGTTTTATTTAAAAAAGGTACTGCTTTCTGGAAGCAGCACACAAGAAAAACATGCTGTTGTGCTTTAAAATTATCACATGAATCCTGTACAGTATAGACATACATTATCCTACCACTGGGTAATGTAGCAATTAGTCCTCACCAGAGGTTTAAGAATAGACTAAATTAGCTGTTTTCTCATGTTGATTGTTCAAGCACCCCTAAATATAAGACAAACGTTCTATCGTCAGATGCCTTCTTGTGGTGAATTTCTTTTCACTTTTTTTCTAGGCCGAGGAATACCCAATCAGCTGCCAAAATTGCAGAAAGCCTGTTACCCTGTGCAACTGATGCACATCACCTTTGGGATCTTCACTGCGAACAGAGTCAACCTTTGGTGTGGATCCATTTCATAATGAAGAAAACAGAAGCCTGGCAGAGGTGGAGTTTGGGGCTGCTTACCCAGTCAATGACTACAGCATTTTCACTGAAGCACTCTTCTGCCTGCTCCATGTGACAGAGACATGTATGAAATGTTTAAGAAGGTGTGAAAATTTAATAAATTATTCACGTTTAAAATAAATGGTGATTGTGAATTAATCCAAAATGATCATTTACAGTACAGTACAGTATATAAAAAAAATTAAGAGAGAAATTCAGTTTCGGTGCAAAACAATCTTTTATTGTAAAATGTCTGTATAAAAAAACCTTTTGAACATTATTTATAAATGTAAGACAATTTTTTCTCAATGTCATAAAACAATATTGTGATGAAAAATAAATAAAGTAAAAATAAAGAAAACTTGTTTAAGTGTAGGAAGTTGGTTAGAACACAACTGAGTGTATGTGGTATTCAAAATCCTCCTCGTGACACTTTGGACAGTGAGTACAGCTGTTCTGCCACGGCTGCAGGTGAGACTGGCAACCAAGAAGACTTCTACAGCAGTCTGCAAACATTGGCTCCTTCATAGGCTCTGTATTTAACATAAAAATGGGTAACATGTTAGTATTATTGCAACATTGCACAATATTTCTTAACAAGTTTTACATTTACTGTAATTTGCTTGGTATACACAATACTTATCAATATCAACTATATAATATTCTGCATAGCAACCTAAAATCAATAAAATGACCTTTACATGAGAGTTAAAGCTCAGAGAGGGGGGGAGAGATTGCCGAAAGGTCGTCGGGACTGGGACTCGAACCCGAGACACCCGCAGCGAGGGCTAGCCTCAGAACATGTGCCGCGCGCTCAACCCCCACACCACAGCGGCGGCACAATAAATTTAAACAACTTTAAAATTTACAGCTTTGAAATTCATAGTTAATTAAAACTTCTGGGTGTTGTTATTTATAAGAAGCTGACAGAAATCTCATGTACATTAAATTACTTAAGAATAAAAACATCAATTGCATTACTACTTCTTCTTTCGGCTTTTCCCTTTTCATGGGTCGCCACAGCGAGTCATCCTCCTCCACCTCACTCTGTCCTCTACATCCTCTGTCCTCACTCCAACTATCTTCATGTCCTCTCTAACTGCATCCATATATCTTCTCTTTGGCCTTCCTCTGTGTCTTTTCCTGGCAGCTGCATTTCTAACATCCTTCTACCAATATACCCACTGTCCCTCCTCTGGACATGTCCAAACCACTGTCCCTCCTCTGGACATGTCCAAACCATCTCAGTGTGTCCTCTCTAACTTTATCTCCCAGTTGTTCAACATGTGCTGTACCTCTGATGATCTCATTCCTGATCTTATCCATCCTTGTCACTCCTAAGGAGAACCTCAGCATCTTCATTTCTGCTACTTCCAGTTCTTTCTCCTGTCTTTTTGTCCATGTCTCTGTCTCCTGTCTTTTTGTCCATGTCTCTGTCTCCAGACCATACAACATAGCTGGTCTCACCACTGTCTTGTAAACTTTTCCTTTGACCTTTGCTGACACCTTTTTGTCACAAATCACTCCTGAAACTTTTCTCCATCTGCTCCATCCTGCCTGGACTCTCTTGCATTACTGTATAAAGTAAAATAGTTTTTGAATGACAAAGTTTTGTATATATTGTATAATGTAATAATTGTTCCATATTTAATCTATTGTAATGAAGTTTGGGGAAAAGCATGCAAAACAATTACAAACCATGTTTTTATTTTACAAAAAAGAGCTATAAGAATTATTAGTAGGAAGTGCTATGGTCACCCAACAAATAGATTATTTCATCAATTGAAATTATTAAAATGTTATGATTTCGTTGAACATAGTATTTTACAAGTCATGTATAAAACTCATAAAAATATTACCCCCAAATATTCAATTACAATTTGTTTTAAAAAAAAAGAAGTCATTATAACCTGAAGAGAATGTAAATGTTTGTAAAACCTTCATTTAGAACTAGTCTGGGCGGCTGTGGCGTAGTGGTAATGGCAGTCGTCCCCCGATCGGAAGGTTGGCGGTTCGAATCCCGGTTCCCCACACCATGTGTCGTTGTGTCCTTGGGCAAGACACTTAACCCCGAGTTGCTCCCGGTAGGACTGGAAAGCACCTTGCATGGTAGTCTGCCGCTACCGGTGTATGAATGTGTGTAGCATTCAATGTGTGTAGCACTTTGAGATTTTCACTAATGAAAAGTGCGTTATAAATTGAATTCATTATTATTATTATTATTATTATTACCAGGCATTCCTTTTGGGGGTTCCTTCCAGACGTTTCTACTGGAACTTTCTTCCAGGGGTTTCTACAAGATGATTCTGCCAGGTCTTCCTGCCTGGCGATCTCATTGGGTGTCCCTGTCGAGCCTTCCTGTTGGGTGACACTGAATTCCTACTGGGCCTTCATGCTAGGCGTTCTTGCCGGGCACTCCTTTTGGGGGTTCTGCCAGAAGTTCCTTCCAGGGTTTTGATACCAGGGGTTCCTACCAGGTGATCATGCCAGTCATTCCTGTCAGGGGTTCTTGTCTAGCATTGTATTTGGGGGTTCCTGCCAAGGGTTCTAATGGGGCTGTCCTGCTGGATGTTCCTTTCGTGCGTTCCTGCTATCACGCTCTGCCTCGGCTGGGGAGTGGGTGTGGAGGTGGTGGGGAATGTGCAGCAGTGTTCTGGTCATAATCAATGTTCTTGAGCTTCCTATGTTCCTGGGGGCCGAGGTTGGGTAGAGGTAGGGCAGCCGACCTGGAACCTGAAAGTCCCAGGCTTGATCCCCATTCCCACATGTCGTGGTGTCTCTGAGCAGGACACCCAATCCCTAATTGCTCCTCTAGCTCTTACAAAGCTGCCCACTGCTCCACCTGGGTGAATCTCAGGTGTGATGAGTTAAATGCAGATAACTAATTTCACCATTGTATGAAAACATACAGTGATGACAACACATAGCACTTCTACTTATTATTATTATTATTATTATTATTATTATTATTATTATTATTATTATTATTATTATTATTATTATTATTAAGTGGTGAGGTCCCAAGCAGCTCTGTCTAACTTCATCCTGACAGGACAAACAGAAAGGAGCCTTAGACATCCAGACATGGACAGGGTTCCTATGTTATGGCCCTCACCTGCCTTTCTGAGGATTAGCCCAGGTGAAAGCTGGTGGTGACTGAAGTTTGTACTGCCCCACGTACGAAGGCTAAGGGATTGCTGATGATGATAATGATGACGAGGAGCAAAATAGCTTTGTATTTGTGAAATATGCTGGTGAAGATTCTCAGTCATCCAGGACATGATAAAATCAAAAAACTTTCAATACAAAAACAACTGGACTTACCGGTATTTGTGAAAGAAATGGAAGCACCTTGGGACAGTTTTCATTAATGCCCCCTGCCGAAGGTGAAGGTGACGCGATAATATTTTTGCCCCGGTTGGATTTTATTGAAACATTCAGAAACTAATTGTTGCATCTACATTTGAAATGACTCACACTTAAGATGGCCGCCACAGCCAACACATAAATGTCCAACTCTGTCAGATTTTCAGCGGATGAACTAAAGTAGGTGGTTGTAGTCCCCAACATGAACTTTCAACCTTGGCATTAACGATTAGAATCAACCCTGTTTGTCTGTTAGCAAAATATTTCCTGGCATATGTTTGATTTTATTAGTTTTGTCATTTTGCTGCTAAATCCTGTTTAAAATGTCAAGAATCAATGAGCTGAAGAAGAGCAGAGTGAATATTAGATTTTTATCGTCTTTTTATTCATCTGTTTTTCTCAGACAAGAATCCTTTTAGCCCTCTGCTCCGTCACACATTCCCCCCTCTCTTTGCTGACTTTGCCCTTCCTCGCGTTCCCCCACTCATTTTTTCCACTTTCTGCTCTCTCCTCCTCCTCCTCTTCATCAAACCGTGCGACGCAGCACATCCGATGGCAGCGGCAGTTAGCTCTAGCCCGTCTCCCTCCCTGAAACTGCCGCCACCGCAGCCGTTCACTTAGCCCAAACCAGATGTTTGTTTTTATTCTCTCTCTAGAAGTAAAAAGAGAAAAAATGTGGGGGGGTGCAAATGAGAAATCAAAAGCCTTGTGGATTATAACAACAGTCTTCCCTTCCAAATAATGAAAAAACAGCGCTAACCCTGGGTTTAGGGAACATTTCGCCTCTATTCTTGAGCACGGAAACTGCTTGGAAGGAAAAACCCTCTGCAAATTACAGAATGCAAGGGAAAACCTGCAATTAGAAAGTCAAGATGCTAAATCAGAGCATGTGCCACACTAAAAACGGGTCTTTATTTGGGTTTACATGTCTGTAATCTTATATTAAAGGTCTAACATCGGAGGAACGAACTCTTCAGTTACAGTAATTGTGTTTATTCTGCGTTACTGCATAAAGTAAACGTGCGTTTTGTTGCCCGTTTGTGTTTTTATGGATGAAATTAGGCTAATTCAGCATAAAAACTGTGGAAAAACTGATCAAAAATATTTTCCTGTCAATGTTCTATATTTTCTTATACAGAGTTAGAGCACCTTTAAGTTCTGCAGCTTTTGCAGGGTTTTTTTGGTGACTGTTTGCTTTTGCAGGACTCGTGAAGGCCTCACTGTGCTTCTCGATGTTTCCTTCACAGAGTAATGTCAGTAAACACGCCGTGGCTAACAGTAAGTTGAAACTGTCCAACGTGACAGAGGGAGACTCCGGGAAGTACTGGTGTCGAGCCTCAAACTTTATCGGCAGATCGGAAAAAGCTTTCTGGCTCAAAGTAGAAAAACCAGGTAAATGCTTGAGAACCGCATCCTCTGCCTGCTCCCCGGTGCCATCTTCCTCCTGGTTGTGGGTCTGCTTGACTGGGACTCGCAGAAACGCTCTTAATTAGCTTCTCGCTGCTGTTCGGTTTACCTCCTGGAGCTGCTTTCATCCTGATCAATGACAAACACGTTTACTGCTGCTGGAACTTGAAGTGAAAACACTCAAATAGAAGTCGACGTGAAACCCTCGCCGATCAAACCAACAGACGCTGCTATTAGTTGTCACTGGAGAGCATCATGAGCTAGATTAATGTGTCTTCATATGAGAGCATGCAGTTTGGAGAACATTGTGGATAAATTGGACAAATGATAGTGAATATGGAACTAGTGAATATTGGGATTTAGGGAGATGATCCACTGTGGAGACCACCAAGGGTCGGAGGCTAGTTAGTGACTCAGAATTTGGATAAAATAATCACAATTCCATCTGCAGTTTGAATGAACTTTGGGTGTTTGGGACCAGTTATTGATGACTAATTTTAGAAAATTGCAAAAAAATTGCTGACATTTTTTAGAAAATTGCAGCCTCTTGTTATGTGCACGGCACAGGAGCTGTAGAGTTGCATTTCTTTGGAACCAGAGTCTGCTCACCAGCGTTGTGGGGCTTTAATCCCCGCCTACTACCACCCGCACACAGTCATGACATGATATCACAACGGTTTTTTTCTTAAACGTCCAATAACTAATTGCAGCGAAAAATCTTAGAAAAATTAGTATCTGAGCATAAAGCCGTGACGGATGGGCAGAGATTTTCAAATATTATATATATACCGGTAAGTACGGTTACCGTATTTTTCGTCGTATAAGTCACACCTTTTTACATAAATTTGCAAGTCCTGCGACTTATACACCGAAGCGACTAAAATACATTTTTTTCATCACATTTATAACTCAATTTTTTGCTAAGATCTGACGATTTCATTCATTCTGACATAAAAAATATTGAACATTACCATTTTCAGCCACTAGAAGACGCTCGATTAATCGACTAATATGGCATGCCAAGTGTCTCGTTAATTGGTAAAAGTGGCTATTAATGAGACACTTGGTTTGCCATACCAAGCCACCTTCGTCTCGTTCCGGAACTCCTGGAGCAAACGTCAAATCAGCTGCATTTCACCGCGCCGCCCAGGAAAAATGCAGCTGATTTGACCATCAAAGTGCATTTATTAAGGAAAAGGTCAACTGAAACACACTTTTACTATAATGTCGCGCAAACAAACAATTGTTTTTAGGGGTTAATCTTGTTAAATTCTTGTTAAAAGTCCACCCATGCATGCTCCCGCGACTGCCATTTGACAGACAATCGATTTTTGGCACAACACCGGCCCACGTTTCCGAGTGGTCAGCGGTGATGCATAATAGGTGTGACTTATACAGTACGGTGAAGCAGTTTGTTTAAGTTTTTTTTTTGCCACTTTATTGGACATATTTGGACAGATGCGATTTATACGGCAGTGCGACGTGTACGGCGGCAAGTACGGTAATAACTTCGGCAGTTCGTAGCAACATGCAAGTCAGAGTTTTTATTTTTATGTTTCAACTGAACACCTGCTGCTCACCCCCTCGTGCAGAAACAAGAACAGAGAAACTCTTCAGAGCGTCTCTTTCTGCTTTTATAAAGTTAACTTTACTGACCGAGCATGAGGCGATAGAATATTGAAATAATCAAATAAATACTGGACAAATTTCAAGAGTGTCTGCTTCAGATAGGAGATAAGAATTCTGTGACTCAGCAAAAGTATTTCCAATTCTTTTATTTATTTTATTATTATTATTTAATTCTTTTTAATTTTTATTCTAATAAGAGCAAAGACCGGTTCGTTTACATAAAAGGGGTGGGATTTAAAACCTGTACTGGGACCATCCTGTGGGGGCGCTGTTCCCCTTCATGCTTCAACTTCTGGGTTCCAGCATGTGTTTTAATGTTCCTATGCACAGTCGATCAAAAAATACATACAGATGAACTAAATTGAGATAAGTATGAGATGGCCACAATGAATCCACAACTATTTTGAAAGAGAATCAGTTGCTCAAATTTAGTTTAAAGCACGAGTCAAAACCGTGAGCCTCTGTGACCCACGCCAGGAAACTGAGAAACCTCCACAAACCTTCTGAGATGCTGTGGAGACTTCTTCACCAATGTTGTTCACCAACAAGTCTCCAGCAGTCGTAGCCAAAAGAGATAAAACCTTAAAGGGAAGCAGCCAAAAGAAGACTTAATGGACACAAGTCAAAAATACCTAATTTAAATTTGAAATTATTTTTGGAAACCACAAACTCAACGTCCTCCATAAAGAAGAGAGGGACCATCCAGCTTGTTCTCAGCACACGTTTCAAAAGTCTGCCTCTCTGATGGTATACGGGTGCATTTCATTCATAAAAATACCTCATGGTGAAGGGAACTGGTGTGGTGTTGGGTAAACTACAACTTTTTCTCTGGTTCAGATTAAAAAAACCACAGGTTCTAAATCTATAAACTTTACAGAAATATTAATTACAGAAATATTAATTTAAAAAAACTGTGATGGCTTCGTACAAATAAAATAAAAATAACAATTTTGGGTCTTGGTAAAATAGTTGACAGATTAAAAAACAAATACTTGTGGCTTTTGGTTGAACCAACATGTTTCTTTGGTGTTTTTACTTCCTGGTGGTGGCAAAGCTGATTCTGTCTTTACTTCAGAGGTGTTTTTGGTGTTTCCTTCTCTCTCCTTCATTCTGCCCTCTTTCCTCCTGTCATCCTCCACAGACGGCCGGTATTAACACGACCGATAAGGAGCTAGAGGTTCTCTTCTTGACCAATGTGTCCTTTGAGGATGCGGGCGAGTACACTTGCCTGGCGGGGAACTCTATCGGCTACTCTTACCACTCTGCTTGGCTGACGGTGCTTCCAGGTATATTCCTCCTTCGGACTCTGGTTTATCTTTCCACAACCACTCCGCTGCAAACTTTATCAAAAACTGTTGTTTTGCACAGCAGCACAAGCGACCAGCAGGCAGCCGTCGCTGAAAGATCAGATGGTTTCTTTAAACGTTTCAGCGCTCTGAGGCAGCTTTCGAACATTTTTTATTTGATGTTAAAGACAGTAATTACCTCCCCAAGGAGCGGCTAATGTCAGGTGCAATTACCTGCCGCAACATGAAAACTACGAGCTGCCTGCAGAGCTGTTGAACCCATAAACGCCTTGATTTGTGGGAGTCGCTTCAAAAAATGTGCCGCAGATCAAAACAAAAACGTTTCATTTCTGCTAAACGACTGTTTAATTTACGAGGTTCTTTCTTTGTGAGCAGAGAACTCGGACAAAGACGACTACTACGCCGACATCCTGATCTACGTGACGGGCTGCGTGCTCTTCATCCTCGCCGTGGTCATCGCCGTCCTCTGTCGCATGAGGATGCACACACAGAAGACTGTGCCCCCGCCTCCTGTGCAAAAGTTGTCAAAGTTCCCCCTCAAGAGACAGGTAACAGAAAGTAGATACAAGATTTGCACAAGACTTTCCTCTGTTTCTCTCTTCCTGTCTGGTTGGTTTTGAGACACAACTCTAGTTGAATTTGATGCATTTGTTGGGGAAAGAATACAAGTTAATGAGAGATAAAATAAGAAAATGTTCTGTAACAGACTGAAATGCATTCAGTTGTGCAATTAAAATATATAAAAATAGAATGCAGTGATTTACGAATCTCACAAACTCGTATTTTATTCATAATGGAACATAGTGAAGATATAAAAAGTTAAATTTTTTAACATGTCACCACAATACTGAAGGAGAGTGACCATACAGCCTGTTATCAGCTCAAAAGCCTGCCTCTCTGATGGTATAGGGGTGCATTAGTGCCTCTGGCATTTGCAGTAAGGTTTTAGAACATCTGCTCCCATCCAGCAGAGAAGATCCAGGACTGAAGGACAGAGTCCTCCATCAGACCAGAACGGGACAACAGTCCCTCCAAAACCTGGTCCCCTCAGGTCCTCCTAAAACTACAACAACTGGTCTCCTTCTTAGTAAATTTTATCTTAATAACTTGATTTCCTGTATTTAAATTGTTTTATTTTTATTTATTTTTTTGATTCCACGACTAAGAAGGTTTCTCTCTCTAGAAAATAAAACCAGCTTCACACCTTCAGTTTTTGTCCTGGGGGGACTGGTTTCAGCTCCCTGGCAGTAAAGACTCGTAGTTGTCCGTCCTGCAGAACCCGGCTGGACTCTGTCAAGTTTTAAATACAATTAAAAGGTTCTTCTCCTCAAAACTCTCCATTTAAAGAGTCAGTTTACAGTTTGAGCTGAAAATGTTGTGAAACGTTTTTGTGCTTTTGTCAAAGATAAGTTTAAACTTGTAGAAGTTTGTTTTAATTGAAGCTTTTATTTTTTCAGTTTTAGCTGTGGAAAAGTTCCTGTAGCATTTTTTTTTTTTCTGTAACCTCTGCTTCAGTTCTGGACGTCTGATCTCTCTCCTCCTCTTTCATAACGTCGAGTAAAGCTCCGGTAAACCTCCTGGCATCTTCCGGCAGATATTACTGTCATGCCTCGGAAATCTGTGCTCAGAGTTTATTTTTTATTTTTTTTGTTCCTCCTGCTCTCCCAGCAGTCAGGACGTCCCACAAACAACACATTCAACAAGAAGACAGATGGACAGAGGCGGCCATCTTAACCACACCCCTGTCATTCATTTGTTACTTCCTGTTTCCTCATGTGCACAGACACGGGTCAGCTGTTTGTAAGAGATCATGTGTTTAGCGTAATATCTCATTAGCTAGTGGGCAGATGTCCATCTGCAACTGAACTGTAGCTTCACATCCTTCTGTCTCCACTCCGTCTCACACGTGTCGCAGTCGTTTTCGAGACTATAACCTTTTTTTATTGTATATTTTGCACCCAAGCAGGTGTCCTTGGATTCTAACTCGTCCATGAACTCCAACACCCCGCTGGTCCGGATCGCCCGGCTGTCCTCGAGCGACGGCCCCATCCTGGCCAACGTCTCTGAGCTGGAGCTGCCCTCTGACCCCAAGTGGGAGTTCTCTCGATCCCGGTAAGAAGGAGCGACAGGGCGGCGCCGTCTCCCTGCATCCATCTTTGGAGGCCAGACCATAAACCTGCTGTGGTTTGGTTTCAGGTTGACTCTGGGGAAGCCGCTGGGGGAGGGCTGCTTCGGGCAGGTGGTCATGGCCGATGCCGTCGGCGTCGACAAGGAGAAGCCCAACAAGCCGCTCAACGTCGCCGTGAAAATGCTGAAAGGTTAGCAACTGCTCTCACGACGACACGTTACATCGGTTAGATTTAGCTACAACCCGACTGCTTCTGCAGAGTTTGTTCTTTGATTTTATACGTCTACCTTATAATGTTTTGCTAGTTTTTTGATACTGTGTAAATTATTTTTTTTTTTTAAGTATTTCTCTCTGTTGTTTTTTTCTCTCTTTTGTTTTCTATTGTTTATTGTTTATTGTTTAAGGAAATTCTACCATTGCTGTTCATCGTTCTTTAGTTTTAGCAGGTCGCTTTCGTAAATGAGCCATGAGGCTCAATAAGATTTACCTGACTAAATAAAGGTTGAATGAATGCTGTTTTAGCTGCTCATCTATCAGAAACCTTCAGCTCATTTAGGAGATGAGTGCCATGAATTTGTAACTTTTATACATTATTAATGTTTATTTAGAGATATTTTCACCATAGAAATACAGAAAAATTCTCTGTTCAGAAACTTTGTTCTCTTTGAAATCTGCTTCAGCTACTTGCTCTGTTTGTTTTCTTATATGCTACTTTTAGCTTTTGTTCTACTTTGAGCTAGTACTTTGCTGCTTTAAGCTAGATTTTTTTGCATATTTTACCTTGATTTGATGTACTTTTTTTTTCAGCTGCTGTTGTGCTATTTTTAATTGTTGGTACCTGTGTGCTACCTTTAGCTCTTCGTTAGCGTTTTTCCACTTTGAGCTTTTAATGCATTTTGCTCTTTTTAGCTAGCTTCTTACTACTTTTAGCTTCTAGTTATCAGATATTTACCATCAGTTTCAGTTTTGCTGCATTTAGCTTTAAGCTAGCCTTTTGGTACTTTTAGCAATCCTTTTGCCCATATTAGCTAGTGTTTTGTTATTTTTAGCAAAGGTGTTGCTACATTTAGCTAGCCTTCTTCAACTTTTGGCTAGCATTTTCTTTTCAATCGTGAGTGTTTTGTTAGTTTTAGCTAGCTTTTTACTACTTTCAGCTTTTAGTTACCAGATGATCAGATTTACCATCAGCTTCAGTTTTGCTACTTTTATCTAGCCTTTTGCTTTTTTGTTTTCAGCTAAAGGTAGCTACTGGTACTTTTAGTTTTTAGGTAACATGCTGCCTCTTTGTTTGTTTTTTTAAAGCATTCCGTTTCTTTTAGCTGATGTTCTGATGCTTTTAGCTTTAAATGGTGAGGTTCAGCCTCACCATCAGTCTTTCTTTGCCTCTCGTTTCAGACGACGCCACAGACAAAGATCTGTCAGATCTGGTGTCAGAAATGGAGATGATGAAGATGATCGGCAAGCACAAAAACATCATTAACCTGCTCGGCGCCTGCACGCAGGACGGTGAGGTTAATAACTCATAAAGAGGAGATTACCGCCAACATGAAACAGATGTTTGATGTCTGTCTGTGCGGCTCTCAGGTCCTCTGTACGTCCTGGTGGAATACGCTTCCAAAGGCAACCTCAGGGAGTACCTGCGCGCGCGGCGTCCACCGGGCACGGACTACTCCTTCGACACGTGCAAAATCCCCAACGAGCAGCTGACGTTCAAAGACCTGGTGTCCTGCGCCTATCAGGTGGCCAGAGGCATGGAGTACCTGGCCTCACAGAAGGTGAGAAACGCAGATTGTTGCCGTGATAAGGTCGACAAGTCCTCAGCTGCACGGAGTTCAGGTTGTGAATGTTTTAACATCTTTACCGGGGACTCAGAAACTGGAATACAGAAACTGTATGGAACCCAGTGAGTGCCATGTATAAAGATAAAGATGGGGGAAATCTGTTTGCTCAGGTTAATAAAACATTTGTCATTTTCAGGGAAGAGTTGAGGCGGTAAATTTAAAGCCGGCTTCTCACGGTTCACGACTGTTGAGCGTAAATTGTGAACGATGATTTTTTTATTTCTTCACGCGATTCGCAGATCATCGTGGAGTTTTGAACATGTTCTTATAAAACTGTTAAGTTTAGTCCTGGAATCATCTCTGGCACATCTTAGTTTAGTCTCTGCGAGGTAGAAAGTGCGAGAAATGTGAGATGACGTTGAGAGCGCTACGAAACTAAATCGTGGCTGATCAAGAACAAAAAAAACGATGAAATTGTGATCAAACTAAATCAAAACTCAGATATTTTGTAACTAAGTTGAGACAAAAAAATGTCTTATTTGCAGGAATGTCATGTTTTTTTCAGAGTAACATACGTATTCAAACACAAGTACCGATTCAGTGAGAGTCAAGTGAATTTTATGTTTTTCCTCAGTTTCAGCCCAGTCAGATAAAGACTTCAATGAGCCATAGAAGGCTCCACTGGATGGCTGTTGGGTTTTGGTGGCTAAAGCTTGAAATGATTAACTGTTTACAGTTATACTGTATTTTCTGGACTATAAGCCGCAACTTTTTTCCTGCGGCTAATTGATTATTTATTGATGGACTAACGAGCTTCTTGTCACCAAAACATTTAGCCTTGTCACATCCGGACTCTCACGTAGTTCCCAATACACATTTCTTGGTGGGGTGGGTCCTCGTGACTCAATGAGACTACCTGTATAAATAAAGGTTAGAAAAAAAGACGTGACCAATGAAATTACCGAACAGGTCACAGTGGTCCACTGGAGATGGGGGAGTTTTGTTTCAGTTTCCCCGCCTCCCCGTTGTGCCCCCAGGGGCAAAATGCAGTATTTGCACCCACTCAAATTAAATGTGAATCGTAAATGAATAACATCATCAGAACTGTGGCAGATCTGAAAAAGGCTCATGGACAAATCTCACCACCTCAACCTCATATGCATATGTAATCTGTTTTTAAGTGTGCTTGCTGGCAGAGTTTTTTGATGTCTCAAATCGTGTCCTAATAGACAAGATGTGAAAGATCTTTTTTGTAATACCACTATCTACCCTCATGCTTCTTCCCCCTTTTCATATCCAAGATTATTATTCTGAAAAGAATAAGAAAGGCCGCGCTGATAAAAATTAGCTGCAGCTTCGTACACTTAGTCCATATTTCGGGCGACTGCGTACATGTTCTCGCTGTACCTCGGTGCAATGATAATAAAGCTTATTCTGATTCTGAAATCAAATTGCGAATTTGCCTCGAGACAAAAGTGACGTTGAGAGCGACAATGAAAGAGACTGAGGACGTTTGTGTTGAAGTTTTTCTGAGGTTGTTCAATTCTGACACAAAGAGACAATTTTAGTGGTTTTAGTGCACAGGAGGAAGATGACTATAGCAATCAATGACTTTTCCTGGTAGGCTACTGCATTTATTTATTTTTTAACCAGCTGTGTTACAGGCACCGTTCAGAAAAAAAACTTGTATCTGTTTATGTTACCGGTACGTATTTAATAAAAAATAAAAATAAACTTCTATGTAAATATCTCATTTTACAATGTGGACACCAAGGGCTATACACAGGTGTGGCTTTAAGTACAAACTTTTTCATTTTTTAATTTAGTGGGTGCAGCTTATATTCTGGTGTGCTCTGAAAAAAGTCAGGAAGTTACGGGAATTGTGCTTGTATACTCCAAACAAGGAAAATGTCATTAACCTCATGAAACCTACAAGACTTATGTCTCTATTTGAAGACATGAATAAATGCGTTTTCAGTTGTTTGTGTTAAAGTCTTTATATTTGTGTCCCTCAGTGTATCCACCGAGACCTGGCAGCCAGAAACGTCCTCGTCACAGAAGACAACGTCATGAAAATCGCCGACTTTGGTCTCGCCAGAGACGTGCACAACATAGACTACTACAAAAAGACAACAAACGTGAGTTTTACAACAAGCACCTCCATCCGGGTGGAAAATACACATTAAACTGAAAATGCAGATGTTTCATGTCCATGTTCACAAAATGAACTATAAATATTCCATTTGTTAGTCATAGACTCTAAATTCAACCCTTAGAAGGTTGTTTAACTTTGTGACATTAAGCGTTCCTTAGGGGAAAAGTTGAACACCTTAACTGCTTAAATATCTCAGCCTGAAATAAAAATATCAAATTTAAATGACCTTTTTATGCATTTTAGCTCCTAATGGCCTTTAATTTTATAAACTTCGCAATTCAGTCTTGTCAAAAATGTAGAAATTATTAGACAATTTTTTAGAGAATGTTTGAACGGTGTCATACATTGAGGGTATTCATTAATTAATTTAGTTTTTATAACTACACCATGGTGTGTTTAGTTAATTTATTCGTACTGCTCCTGTTAACCACTGAGCTGAGGCGGCCCGGTTCATCCACCAAGCAGCCTGCAGAGTGTGTGTGTGGGGGTGGGGGGTTAATTCCTGGAGGCGTGGATGATTTCCTGCATGCATATGGATCTGCTGTTTTCTACCACATGTTTACTTGTGCACAACCCAAGTGTGTTTTTGCTCTTTACAGCCATTTCTTCAGATTGAGATGAGACGTCAGCTCTTTGCTGATTTGGGTGTATTTTTTGTTTGAACTCGCATGAGTTTATTTTAATCTGCCAACTACATTTTACAGAAAAAAAAGTGGAATTAGATACAAAAAATGTATTTATTGTGAAACTAGTGTCATGTTGAGAGCTGAATGACTCCTGAGATCTGCTGAAGAAGCAGAAACTAAGCTGTTAAAGTTAGAAGTAAAATAGTACCTAGAATCCCAAAATATAAAAATGCTAGTTAAAAGCTGAATATAGCTAAATGTTAGCTAAACAATAACAAAAGGCTAAAACTAGCAAATGGCTAGCTAAATATTAATAATAATAATAATAAATAATAATGTCACATTTTTGTCATCTGTGTATGTTTCCATACAAGACGAAATTTGACTCTGCATTTAACCCAATCACCACCAGGTGGGGCAGTGGGCAGCTATAGAAAGTGCGCCGGGGAGCAATTGGGATGAGATGTGCTACTCAAACACACCACATTCTACTTAAAAGCTCAAATAAGCACAAAAAAAGCTAAAAACCGAATAAGCAAAACACTAGCTGAAAGTTAAAAAAAATACTAGCAAAAAACATCAAAAGCCTACCGGTAACTTAAATTTTAATTTAGCAAAATGCTAACGGAAAGCTAAGAGTTGCAAAACCATGAAAATGGCTAAATGTCGCAAAGGCCTAGCTAAAGGCAGAAAATGGGTAGTTAAAGGAAAACTAGCAAAAGTTTAGTTAAAAGAAAAAGCAAAAGGATAAGTAGAAGCTAAATGTAGCTAAATGCTAGCTAAAACATAAAAGTCGCACAGAGACAAAATTGGAGCCAGTTTTATTTAGAAAGATCAAAATTAGATCAAATTTATGAACGCCGACTCAGAATCAAGATGAACGTGTCAGTTGTGTCAACAACCAACCGGACCTTTGTTGTTTACCGGTCACCTTCTCTGATGGAAGCGGTTCCATTAAATCTGAATATGTTTTGTTCCAGGGTCGTCTGCCTGTGAAATGGATGGCTCCGGAGGCTTTGTTCGACCGGGTCTACACGCACCAGAGCGACGTGTGAGTTTCCACCAGCTGTTCGGTTCTGTGAAATGTGGGCGTTGCGTTAACGTCACGCGCAGAACTTCTGAAATATGACATCTATGGGTTCCTTTGCTTTGATAAATCTGAACCTGCCCCCCCCCCAACACACACACACGTCGACCATCGTCTTGGCTTTATCAGCTGAAATCCAGACAAGGTGAGAAGACTGATTGGATTCGTCACAACTTGCTGGTCCGACTTCCTCTGCCACCATTTTGGTTGTGATCTGTCCCACAGTAGCTGTTAAAACCCGCCCTTCCAGTAGCTACACGCCGTGGTCCAAACCAAACAGTGGCCTCAGTTAACACCGACCCGACGGTGTGACTTCACCAGACTGGGAACCTGCCTGCTGTTATTTCAGCAGGTCTGGATTAGTCAGTCCCTCCTCGCCCCACTTTACTTTTGCCCCTTTGAAAACTTCTCAAACGCCCCTGGGGGTTCTGACCTTTGACCCATGTTTAGGTTCCATACAGTGCAATGTGGAAACCGTTTAATCAGTCACGATAAATCACACTTAAAACCATAAATAAGAAATATTTAGGGTTGAAAAGCTGCTAACAGCTAAAGCTGAAGTCCACAGTTTGTGCTCAGAAGACCAGGGTTATTTATTGTGTGAACGCTGAGTCAGCGCTCAGGAAAAAAAAAGTTTTCTCCGTACGTTTTTTCAGTCTTAACTACTTCTGCATAGTTTGTGTTTGTACTTTAGCCTTCATGTGTCAAAATGTTCGGCTCATTCAGGAGATGGGTTCTGTCTTTTTTTTTTTCTTCCAAAAAATATTTTTATGTTACAAACATTGTCCCCATAGAAATACATTATGATCTCCAATTCCTTCAAAAACTTTGTTCTGTTTAAAAAAAAAATTCAGCTACTAACTGTTCGTCTTATACCGTAATACTTTTAGCTTTTAGCTACCATTCTGTTTCTTGTAGCTTTTACCTAGTCCTTTGTTACTTTTAGCTTTTAACTAGCTTGTTGATACTTTTTGGATTGTAGCTGGCCTTTTGCTACTTTTAGAATCTACTTAAATTTGTTTACATTAAGCTTTTAGTCAACCTTTTGCTACTTTGAGCCAAATTGTTTCCTTTTTTACCGCAGCTAACTTTTTGATACTTTTAGCTGATGTTTGCTTATTTGAGCTTTTAGCTATAATTTTGCTACTGTTGGCTAAACTTTTGCTACTTTTACCTTTATTGCTTCTTTTACATAACCTTTTAGCATTTTTAGCTAGCCCGTTGATACTTTTGGCTTTAATCTTTTACTACATGAATCTTTTAACTAGTATTTTGCCATTGTTGGACTTAACCAGTGTTTTGACTCTTTTAGCTAGTGTTTTGGCACTTTTAGCTAGTGTTTTACTACTGTTAGATGTAGTTATTTTGGTACTTTTAGCTAGTGTTTTGGCACTTTTGGCTAGTGTTTTGGCACTTTTAGCTAGCCTTACTACCGTTAGACTTAGCCAGTGTTTTGGCACTTTTAGCTAGTCTTTTACTACTGTTAGATGTAGTTATTTTGGTACTTTTAGCCAGTGTTTTGACACTTGCAAGTTTGTTACTGCTGTTACTTAGTGTTTTGCCACTTCTAGCTAGTCTTTTACTACTGTTAGACTTAGCCAGTGTTTTGACTCTTTTAGCTAGTGTTTTGGCACTTTTAGCTAGTGTTTTGGCACTTTTAGCTAGTCTTTTACTACTGTTAGATGTAGTTATTTTGGTACTTTTAGCTAGTGTTTTGGCACTTCTGGCTAGTGTTTTGGCACTTTTAGCTAGCCTTTTACTACTGTTGGACTTAGCCAGTGTTTTGGCACTTTTAGCTAGTGTTTTGACACTTGCAAGTTTTTTACTGCTGTTACTTAGACAGTGTTTTGCCACTTCTAGCTAGTGTTTTGCCACTTTTAGCTAGTGTTGTTGCACTTTGAGCTAGTGTTTTGCTACTTTTAGTTTCTGTCTGAATTTGACGGGTCCGAGCCATGACCTCATTTTATACGTGTCTCTCAGGTGGTCTTACGGGGTTCTGCTGTGGGAAATCTTCACTCTGGGGGGCTCACCGTACCCAGGGATCCCGGTGGAAGAACTCTTCAAGCTGCTGAAAGAGGGACATCGGATGGACAAACCTGCCAATTGCACTCAAGAACTGTAAGTGAAAAATAACTACAGAAAGCAGAGCCTTTTGATTTCAAACCACTAAAACAATCGATTAGGGTCTGAGACCACCTGCTGGGTTTTCCTAAAATGCATTCTGAATAAGCGCATCTCGACCCGTGTTTCAGGTACATGATCATGAGAGAGTGCTGGCATGCCGTCCCATCGCAGAGACCAACCTTCAGACAGCTGGTAGAAGATCTGGACCGGCTCTTATTCATGACCTCCACTGATGTACGTCTTCCTGCACAAACATGGTTCATGTTTAGGACTGATCTGAAAAACAACTATAGATTTGAATGTTTTAATAAAGATCTTGTGAATAGTGTTACAGCTCAGAGTGTGAGTTGGGTATCAGTGTTAGCTACTACCACACCAACTTATATCTAGCTATACAAAAATATTTTTTGTCAGTTAACAGAAAAATAATACTAATACTTTTTTTTTTTTTTGGCTTTGTAAAATGGTTTGAGAGAGGAGTAAAGGAGGCCATCTTTGTGAAAAGAAACCGTCCATCATTAAAGGACAACACCCACCGTGACAGTAACAATTCACCATATTGGAGAATTACTGTAGTATTTTATGAATTTTATTTTCATTTTTGCATTTGGGCCAGGCGAGGGTTAAAAAAAAAAAAAAAAAAAACCACTCCCGAATGAATCCGGAAACCTGGCCGAAAAGTCCCGAAGGGTCATGCCTTTTGTTACATGATCTCCACCCAGAAGGCAGAAGGTAGGAGTGAGTTTCCATGGAGGTTTATGAGAGAGAGTGCGTAAAAACTGCATATTTCCTGCATATTTCCTGGTGCATTTGTGTGTGGACCAGCGCTCTGATTTTATTTATTATTTATTTTATAACACCGCTGCTACCGTTGCTGCTCTCATTCTGCCCCTGAGGAGCGAGCTGCGCGCGGTCTCTGCAGCTCCTCGTTCCGCTCCGCTGGTCACCTTTGAAGTTCCTCGTGCCGGTGTAATTTGCTCCCTCAAGTGTATTTGCTCTCGTCAGCCTTGTTGCGGGGAGGTATCGTCCTATCTCCATAGGGAGGGTCGGGAACGCGCGCGGGCAGAGCTCAGCTGGAGGCTGGGTGCCTTTCTCACGGGGGGGAGAGAATAAAAAGTCGATGCGGAAATGAATGAATTTGTCGTGATCAAACGAATTAAACTAGTATGTCTAAGTGGATGCTCGCTCAGAATATGAGTGAGCGACAGCAGGATTAATTAACAGGCAGCTTTAGGGAATATTTAAAAATGCTTCCTTTTTCTTTTCCTCTGCTCGCCTGTAACTCCAAGGCGTCACTTTGGTGACGTGAATGCCCAAGTGAATGCCCATATATGGAGAGGGGCAGATTTTCCCGGAGCTGCATGCTAAAATCTGCTATAAATCATGAAATAACACATTTAGTGTTATTTCTCCACAATATAAGTAAACGCTCCTGTATTATTTTTAAATAAACTAATAAATATTAATGGCGATGCAATTTGAAAACATGGTGGGTGTTGGGCTTTAAACAGAGGTGGAGGCCTCCGGGTTCAACTGTCCCCCACTCAGTGTTGCCAGGTGACAAATGTAGGATTATCGTACTAGAGGCGTAAAATTATCGTATTTTGAGGGAAATTATCGTACATCCGTCAAAACCAAAATAACAAGTATGCACTATAGTCACTCTGTTGTTGAATAGCGTCTAACAAGCACTCACAGCTTTGTGGCGTCAGTACTGGTGGGAACCATAGACAATAATACGTATTAATGTCTGGTGGCAACTAATGAGCCCCTCTCCCCTTATTCTTGTTTTGTTTCATCGCAGTTTTAATTTAATAACTCAACTAAATTCTGTCTATTAAGTTTGTATTTTCAAGGAAATAATAACTTGATCTTTAGCTTTACTGATATCACTACTAAAAACATCCCTAATTGTAAATTTAATATTCATTTTATTTATTTATTTTTGTTAATGCATTCTTTCTGTTTCATACCCTGGACATTCCATAAAAACATGTTGAACCGTTTCAGGGACATTGCTGGTGCACATGTCACATAGTCCTGTTTCATGCTTTCTAATTATTTTAAGAGATTTATTAAGGTGTGTGTCCTGTTTCTTCCTGCTTTCCTTGTATATCTTACCTTTTTATGAATGTTGTGTAAATGTCTTCCTGTATCAGTAATGTCCCAGTTTTCCTGTCATATTTTCTTAATATATTTCTTTATTATAATTTAACGTTCAACTTTATATAAACGTTCTATCATTTTCATCACTTCTTCCAGACCGGTGTCACACGGCTCTGCTTTTTCTAACGCATGGGGCGGGCGCAGCGGACTATTCAGCCAATCATGGTCGTTGTTCTGCATATACGTCACTCTTAGGTCACATTTAGAAAAGCACGATTGGCTGGAATTTCAAGACGCCTTCAGGGTTCACAAAAAAACTCAGACAGTTGCGACAGGCTGATGGAAACCGATCACAACTACACGTTCAAGAATGGTCAAATTATCGTATTTTTGGCCTTTTTCGGGATTATTGATCGTACAGAGGGCGAAATTATCGTACAAATACGATAATTATCGTACACCTGGCAACACTGCCCCCACTTACAATGCTGTTATTGCTAGTATCACTCAGCCCTCTGTGAATAGCAAACAACCATCAGGGTGTTAACGATCCATCGTCAGGCTGATGGTCCTCCTTGATCATGTGAGCAGCTGGTTTCGGCTGTCATCAGCCAACTGGTTGATCCACTGTGGGAGGGTGCTATTTATAACGCCAAAATTACACCACACGCGTTACGGCTCCGCCCCGCTCCGGTCCGACCTCCGCAGCAAATACGCACCCATTATAATCAATGACAGAGTTTACACTGGCTCCGCACGGCGGCGGCGAGCTGCGGAGAGCGGACGGCAGTCCGTCAAAATTAGAAATTTTTCTATTTCTGCCGGACGCCGGAGCTGTGCGGAGTCAACTTTTGAAGATTACGTCGCACCAACAGGAAAAGGAACGAGCACAACTTCCGTATTTACAAAATAAAATCACCACGGGCGGACTAATCCTAGCTCTATACGGATTTATTTGTACAAAAATGCTTTCAAACTATCATTTATGACTACGCCTACAAACGCAATACAAGAAATAAATAAATAAATAAAGTATTTTATTCTGAAAATGTAATACCTCACTTCCTGTTGCTCAAACCATGTCCTGTCGCTCATTTACGAGAGAAGATCAAGGCAGCAGTCTCTACTGTTGTTCTCCTTCTTCCACCGAATGAATTGTTTTGTTCTGACTTACTTATTTATCACTTGATTTATCGCGCGATCCCGCAAATCCCGCGCATGCGTCTAGGAGCGGCGCATGCAGGCGGACCTGAGCTGAGCGGAGGTAGTGGAAACTGGAGTTTGAGACGCTCAGCTGCGACCTGCGGAGCGGAGCGGACCGTATGTAGTGTAATTTTGGCGTAAGACTGAGCTGAACACAGCTTCTCAGACTGAGGAAGTCTTTCGGACGAAAGACGAAACGTTTCTACATTTTTTTTGTTTTGTTTTGTTTTATTTTTTGAATGTCCAGAGGACCAGACTTAGCTTTTTTGGATTTTTCTACCTGGATTATTGAGCATGCATCAGGGTAATACTAAATATAATAAAACTCATTTATTAGTCCTTTTTTTCTATGTAGCTTTTATTTTTCTAGAACCATTTGGTTTTCATTGACATTTAAATTTAAAAAATATATAATTTAGAAACTGAAACCACAAAACAAATTATGTACATCATAAATCTAATTACCGTAGATGATGTCGTGTGAAATATTTGTGCGTTTTAAAACAAACCATTAGAAATGTGAGAATAAGTTAACGTTTTAAACACTTTTACAATAAATGTTCAAAGTAGTCTCGTATCTTCAAACAAATCACAGTAGATGCCAGACAAAACAACTACCGTATTATTTGTGTTACTATTATTATTATTTTATAGTTTATTCATTTTTAAAACAAAACAAAGAAATTCTATATACAATAGGAAATACAATCACAAATAAAATGAAAGACAGCAGAAAGAAGAAAAAAATCTTATATTTGCCCTTTTTTACCAAAAAAATTAATTCAAACAATAATAATTTTCAAATAACTAAAACTAAAGTGCTTATTTTCAAACAAATTATTGTAAATGTGAAAAATATGTGAGCTCTGTGTAGGAAATGGAAACTGTGATGGACCGATTACATGTCCAGGGGGTACCCCGTCTTGTTGTTTGGCAGCTGGAGTTTAAGACCAACTCAGAGCCAACCTGGAGAAGATGAGGGAGTCTGAACTGAATAATTAAACAGGGATCCAGATCTGTTTTATGATTGTCACAGAATTCTCTGTATGCAACCACCGAAGGAGTTTGATGGTTGTAACCTCTGACCTCTCCTCTGACAGGAGTACCTGGACCTGTCGGTGACCTTCGAGCAGTACTCGCCCACCTGTCAGGACTCTAACAGCACCTGCTCAGACGACTCTGTGTTCGCCCACGATCCGCTCCCCGACGACCCTGCCTGTCCAAGCAGCTAACCTGCAACGGTGCAATCCAGACATAAAACGGGTTCTGGGGACAGGGTCGGACCTCGCGTCACCAGAAACTCGTCTTGAACTCAGATCTCTGAACAAACATCGTCGTCTCTTGGAGGTTCGACGTTGAAGGATTTTTTTTTTTTTGCTCATGAATGCTGATTCTTCTAGGAATGAAAATATATTTTTGTACTCAGGCCAGTCTTTTGTTACAGACAATGTGTGTTTGGTGAAACCATTCCGTGCCTACTGGGAAAATCCTTCCCGAAACCGAGTTTTAAACGGATCCAGGAGGAGCAAATAGAGGGCATTGATTGATCAGTAACCGGTTAGTGATGCGGCACCGGAGGATCTTCAGCTTCATCCTGCATGGAGCCCCTGGGATCACGGCGACATTTAACAGAAATCACGTGTGGGGCTTGTTCCACATGAGCACTCCGGTTTTACGACACAAATTCCTCATCTCGGGATGCAACGTTTCAGGGCCTTTCGGTATTTAGGTTTGGAGAACTTTTTATATATCCAGAAAGTGATTTATTGTAAATATATCCATGCAAATATGGGTGTGCATAGCGGTAAAAGACAAAGAAAAAAAATATTTTATTTGAGTATGGAAGACACTGTCGTGAACATATAAAACATTTAACCTTTTAAAGTGCTGCAGAAAAGTTTAATTTTAATAATTAATGTGTAAATTTGTAAATTTATTTAAAGGCTTAACATAAAAGGTTCTTGAGTTTGAAATATTTAGTTTTAGAATTTTAACATTGTACGTTTATTTCAGCTTTTGTAATTTATTTTTCTGCAGTGCTGTTGGTTTTATTTTTGGTCGCTGCTGGTTTTTATCAGTTTGAAAATGAGAATGTGTGACCGCAGCATCCGCGCCAGAGAGGATTCTGGGAAATGACGGCTGATGCAGAAAGAGGGCCGGTTCGGTTCTGGTTCAGAAAGTCAGCGTTTTGCAATAATCAAAGCTACAATTTAAACTCTTGCTGGGCAAGAACGGGCAGCGCTTTGAGGCACAAACCAGAAACATTTTACGATATTTCCACATCAAATGTATCAACGACGAGCTGTGAATTAAAAAAAAAAACATCATTAACTTAAAGATTAATCCATTTATCAAACTGTTTTATCGTTCAGGCTGTGAACTCGGGGAAATTGTTGACGTATATGAAAATTTTGGCTTTATCAACCTTTTTACTGTTTTTTTTATATAAAATTTGGCCAAAATGATAAATTTCCCAAACATTCTGTTAAATTATAGATATTTTAAATGATTTTCGATTGTATGTAAACTTCTGCTCCCAGCAGACTTCTCAGAGAGATCCGGAAAGATATGTGCTTTTTAACGTCAAAGACAGTGTTGGGTTTTTGCTGCGATGCATGCTGGGGCTTGGAGTTTATCTCTTGAGATGGTATCTGACCAGGCTCAGTTGGAGATGCAAAGTTGCAAGAGAAAACTACAAATTTTCACTTGGAATCGAACGTGAGCACAAATTTGGGCCAAAATGTGCTGGAAGTTTGCCCTCGGATATAAAATGTAATTGAATAATAATATGGTAGTAAGGTATTTAAACACTTACTGAGCCACCATTATTGGATGCGCAGTTTAGCAGATTTTAATCTTGCACAAACTGCCACCAAAGTGCGAGTTCTTCCTTTTTCCGATACTAAATTGTTTTTACTGTGATTAATCAGAAATGTAATTTCACGCTTAGACTTCAATTTATGTTGGTCTACCAAAAAATAGACCTTTTATTGAAACTATCACAAGAATTACATTAAACATTTGTATCGATATTAGCTCTGATTTAATAACTACGTTGACAAGAATTCAAATTAAAACAAACAGACAATTAAAACTTAACTGTTGGCACATTACTTGACAGATTAATAGCTTATGAAAAATAAGAAATAGGAGGAAGGAGTTCTGGAGCTAAGTTAAGCTAAAGTTGTTTACTTTGAACCAGACTGGGTGACACCGTTTCCCCCACACGAGCAGACTGGCTGGGCTCCCGCACGTTCAAACACACCACGGCTCTTTACCTGTTGGAGGTTCGTCTCTTGGAGACAAGAGTGGAGAAGTTTGTGGACACACACGTGGATGGGTTTGTCCAGTGGCCGTCCAGTTGGACTTCAGCGTGAGTGTGCTGATTCACGATACGAGGAACTCGCCTCCCTCGGCAGGGACCAACGGTCGAGCGCACAGACTGACTTTCAAAATAAAACTTTAGAAAACAAATTCTTCCAGAAAGGAGAGTGAATGGATCAAAGTAAGGCTTTACTATGATCCCCGCTGAGACGTGGGTCGTTGACACCTGACCGGGACGTCTCAAGCTTTCAGAGAGGAGAGACGCAGGTTGACCGTTCGTTCTCCTCCAAACTCTAACTTCCAAATAGGAAGTGCCCATTATATGGGGGAGGTGGGGTCTCCCCACCTCCTCAATGGCTACAGGCTGGTTAACAAAATAAAAGATGGAAGTATGATCCCATAGGCAGAAAGTCTCTTGACGGACAACAGGAAAACTGTTTACATAAACAGCCAGGTGGCCTGCCTGTGAGCACAGAAAAATGTTATGGCTAACTTCATAGACAAAACAGAGAAGGAAGCTGAACAGCTAACAGTTTACCCTGAACTGTGTCTTAGAATCAAAGCCTGCTTGCTTTTGCAGAAATAAACCAGCCGAAGGGTCAAAGTCCATGAAAGTAACAGATCATCATTAAAAATGACAAAAATATACTGTAGATCAATTCTGAATTAACACACATTAAAGAGAAAGTTCAATCTGATTAATTAGTGTCCATTAATTCATAATAATTGTAAAAATATAAGTGTCAATTTGTCTCCTTGAGGGCTTCAAGAAGGTGTAACACTTAAGAGTTTCAGAGAGATGTGGAGAGGTGTACTTGAAGGTCAAGACAGAGGCCTATATCACTACAAAAATAAGTAAATAAAAAGATTTAGCGTTCTAGAAGTACAGTACATAGTTAAATTGAAACTGAAAATCCTAGGATGGCACACCAAAAGCCAGAACAGAATCTTAAGAGATTTGTCACTTCATATATCGATTATTCGACAGTTACAGCAATATGATAGTTAAAGAATCACCTTCTGATATGCAGACGACGTCTTTAGTTTTATATTTTTTTACTTCCTGTTGAGATTAGCTGTTGAGAGAAGCCGAGTCACCGCTTGACTTACTGAAGCTTGTCCTCTAAAATTTGTGTTTATATATACATTTTTAAAAAAAGCTTATTGAGACCCTGCTTTCTGATATTAAGGACACTTACCATATTCGAGGGGGCCAAGATGTTACGTTTCCTTTTTAATTTTAAATAAAATATATATTTGTACTTTTAACTCAAAACTGATCAAAAACAAGATTTATTTTTTACTTTTATCAGGTTCTATTAATCCTAAATAGCAAGACAAAATTAAAAATGCACACCAAGCAAAATCTTAGGACTCAAGAGAAAACTGTTCAAGATGGGATACCAGTTTTGTAGGGGTGGCCATTGCCCTCTCTGGTCCTCCCTTGGTGACGCCCCTGACCACAGATAACCGTTAGAGGATAAGTTTGAACTTTGGGTTGACAAACTAAGACACCAAGTTGTGACAAAAAATGAATAAAATGTGATCTAGTTTAGACTTTGTAACTAAATTTTGACATTTGCATGATTTTCTGGAACGTCGCTCAAGAATCGCAGTATTTTTCGCAGCCATGTAAACAAACGTGTCGTGATTCGATTCCAAGTGAAAATGTGCGAGTTTTCCCTAATTTTATATCTCCACCAACAGTTAACGAGAGACGGCCGTGATGTCGATTTTTGCGTTACTAAACTGGCCAGACACATCAGACTTCACTCACTGCTCTACAGCGATATGGAAGTGAAGGGTCGCTGCATGACTCGGCAAAAATAAATATATAAATCTATATTTCAGACTCTGAAGTCTGTTGGAGGTTCAACTAAATTAGCCTCAAACGTCCGTCTTATCCGGTTCAGCTGAACCGAACGCTGCACTGTCGAACACAAGAAGGTCGTCAAACTAGTATTTAATGTTTAAATACAGTATTTAAGTTTCACTGAATCTTTGTAAAGTTTCGGGTTTACATGTTTACAGCCTGTTTTTAGCAAAAAGGGAAGGGTTCATAATTTATGCGCTGCTGCGTCGAAACAGGAACACGTAACCGACACACGAGCTAAACCTCTGAGTTAGCTGAGAATCCTGCACCAGTGCTTGTTCAAAATACCCCAATACTGTATTTTAATTACAGTACTTAAAATAAAAATTCAAATTGGTCTTTTAATCTTGCTATGCTGGTGAACGCTTGTACTTTGTCACGACGCAAACAAAAAGTAATTTTTTTAAATTTTGTTCATTTTGAATGTATGATGCAAAAACTAAACGTAAAATAGTAGTTTGGTTAAGGATTGGTTTATGTTTGATCTTTAACGGGAAAACAAAGCACTTCTGTAAAGGATGGATGGATCTGATTTACCGTACGGTGTTTAGCTTGACTTATTTTTCCACGTCGGGTAAAAGCTTTCCCTATGGCGAGAGTATTTTTACTCACAAGAGTCTGTTTTCTGTGTTTTTATTCTAAATTCAGAGATGTGGGGCAGAATGATCAGGCTTCTGGTTCAGTTCTGTATTTTTGTTTTATTACGTTCAAACCTTTATTTGTCAGATTTATAAACCGGTTTTATATGTTTATCACATGTGTGTTGACGTGTTCAACATCAGAAATTGTTGCCAACAAGTTTTTTTTTGTTTTGTTTGTTTTTTTATCCAAAAATGGATGTAAAGTCACGAGAAATAAAATGTCCGCTCTCTAAGTTCTGTGGTTTAAAAAGTTTATAAATCCACCACATTCGGCTTTAAGCAGCAAAAACTACCAGAATGTTTTTAACTTGATTTGTCTCGTGGTTCTGGAGGAGTTCTGGCCCACTCCTGCTCAGCTCTCTGAAGGTCCCACCAGAGACAGATTGTGGTTCTGGACTCCTTGGTTCTGTTCCTTTTGACCCGTTCTGTTGTAGATCAGCTGCTGTGTTTTGGATCATGGTCCTGTTGGACCCAGTTTGGTCCAAAGTTCAGCTGTTGGTCAATTGGACTCATCTGACTCCAGAACCCTTTGGAGTTCCTGGTCCACTCTGTGACTGACAGGAGCCCAAACCATCAGCCCTCCACCACCGTGCTGAACGCTGGGAGGAGCTGTTTGCTGCTGTGCATTCTGGGTAAACATCTGTCCTCTGGTCTGGTTATGGTCCAGAAGTCTTGTGGCTCCTTCAGATGGAACCTTCCAAACCTAAGTCAAGCTGCCATGTTTCTAAAAAGAAGAGGCCATGACCTTTGACCTGCTGACTGAGTCCTGTAGAGTCACTGCACGGTCTGACCTTCAGGGTGAATCTGCAGTGAAGACATCTTCAGTGTTTTGAACTTGTGAATAATCTCTAGAACGATGGACTAACTGACCTTTGACCCTTCACAGATTGATGAGCATCAACTGCTTCTCTGAGGTCAAGTCATCTTTATTTATAGAGCACAGTTAAAACAGATAAACAGTTATCAAGGTGCTTCATTGCTTAAAGGTGCTATCATTGCAGATGTCTTTCCGACTTGGCGATCAGATCAGCAAACTGATTAAACTTCTGTTTCTGTCGTCAGTCACTGATCAGATGTGATACGTGAAACCTGAGAACTGAAAGTCGCTGACATTTTCTTCCTGGACTGCAACACGTTTCTAAACTTACTCATGAAACTGTTTATTATAAATTAAATATATAAATTAAATATATAAATCTGTCTAAGCAGCAATATTCCTCTGACATTTCATATTTACGGTAACGGTTTTAAATCGATAAGGGATTTATTTGAACCAGCTGTAGAGCAAATAAGATCAGCCACAAGATAATTAGAGACGAGGCTGAGGAGACATTTACTGAAAATTACCCCAATAACCAAAAACGGTTGCATCATGGTGTAAAATGAAAAACCGTGATTTGTAAATTTCATAAATCCACATTTCATTCACAGCAGAACAAAGTAAACGTTTAAAGGTGCAGTCTGCAGTTTCTGTAGAACGCAGCACTTCTTCTTTTTTTAAATTTAATAGTTCTTCGTAGAACCTTTTGATGTTTACCGTGTTCCACTGTGAGTAAAATGTGAGTTTCTCAGATTTTCAGTCTTCCACGCAGCTGCACGGATCACAGTTCTAAGCTGACGACTCCCTCGAGGTCTTGTTGCAGTTTGAAACGTTGTTGAATGTTGCTCATGCACACGGGTAGATCTATAAAGAAAATGTTTTTTAATCTGGTTTCAGTTTGTGGGACACATCTTTTTTTTTGTTTGTTTGTTTTCACCCCACCCTCATAATTTATTTTCCCTTTGTCTGTTTTCATATTTCTATCATAGACAGGTAGAACTATTTGGTTATTTTTTATTGTATTTCACAGTTTGTTGCAATAAGCGGAAACGGTTTAGTCGTTCTCCAACATTCCACCTCAACAACCCACCCGGGCCACTTCTCAGTCTCAAAAAACTTTTCTGTCTTCCGTTCTTTGTCTCTGTGCCTGACGAACTATGCTATCAAAAAAATATAAATATTTATATTTTCATTGAGCTTTTTTATTTGTAGTTTGTGAAATTTGCAAAGCAGCTGCTTTTGCAAAAACGCGACTTAGCGACGAAACTCGTGTTAGTTTAAAGTTGCGTACCGAGATGATGTCACACCGTACGGTGAAATTATCTAGCACGTTTACCGTTGTCAACACAAAACTAGAATAAAATGGTAAACGGTGCTAAACTCTCTGTAGACTCTTTGCCTTGAACTGCATGTCGCCTGCCGCCTTGCATGTCAAATTTTAAACTAAACTCATTTGTTTGTGCTCAGAGTATGTGTTGGGGGTGACTCTCAGCTACTACCTCACCCAATTTTAGCTCAGTATCAGTAAAAATTACCGAGTTACAGCTTCTTCTTTTTTTTTTTGCTGCCTAAGATTAACTAGTTGAAGTGGAGTTTCAAAAATTCTGTCCAGAGGTTCATGAGATATTTTGCTAACGGGCAAATTAATAGTTGCCCACCCTCTTCGTGGGGCTTGCTGTGGTTGAGGTGGGGGTAAAGCTGGTAGAAACAGAAGCACTCGTTTGGCAGTGAACAAGACGTCCATGAATGGCCCACTTCAGCCGACGGAGGACGCTCCATTGCGGACAGGATGCACACTTCAGATCGGCTGAGGGCCAGAAGCTTGTTTACATCTGACGGAGCTCCTCCTGCCTCCATCACTGCCAAGCTTCACCCCTCACCCTGACTCTGAAAATAAAAGCCACGCCTGATGTTTAGCTGCAAATGCCGGAGCTCAAACCGTTAGCTCCGGTAAACAGCAGCTAAAATGCTACAAGAGGCTAATTCATTTTCATTCAAATTAGAAAAGGATATAAAATTTATTTAATTTATATTATGCCATGAACTTATCAGATGTTTAAAGCCACTCGACCTTGACCTCTCTAAGTGGCTTCAAACATCTGATAAGTTCATGGCAAAAACCAGTGCACACATGTTCCCGTTTTTAGTTTTCTACACCGCCTCATAATCTAGCTGTTTTTGTTTATTTTCTTTTAAATTTCTTCTATTTATTTTTTCATTTTATGTTATTTATTTTTTCATTTTATGTTTTTTATATGATTGTCTACTGTTGTCATCACTCTTTGTTTAAAACAGGTCTCTCTTATGAGTCCCCGAGGTTCAATGAGACTAACCTGTAGAAATAAAGGTTGAATTGAAAATTTACACTTAAATTTTCTCACCGCCATATTTGTATCTGTTGGCAAAATATCTCATGACCCAGTGGACACAATTTAAAGAAGCTCTCAAATTAACGGCTACAACTTTGAGATCAACTCGATGTAAGTGGGCCCAGTAAACACCACGTTAGCCATAGCTCAGTCGGTTTTACAGATTTTAAGCTAAAATTTCATGTGGTAGTAGCTGAGAGTCATTATTTAAAAGTATTGCCAGGTCCCATGAGACTTGTAGTATAGGAAACTTAAAGATGGCTGCCCTCCTGGTTTGTTGCATACATACAACGTGAATGTCCGTGTAGGTATGGCCTATCTCTGTGGGAGAGTGAAGACAAGAATGAAAGCGTGTTTTCTCTGAGTGCATGTGCGGATCCCAAGGAACTGAAACCGGATCTTGGTATGTTGTCGCTGCAAGTGTGCCAAATCGGCGATTAACTGCGCTCCCATCGAGACAGCCGTGCAGCCGAGTGACGTTCGGGAACAGGTGTTTTGTAAAACTATCTGCTGCTCGGAGAGCTGCAGCGGCACCGAGCCGCAGGAATAGACCTGATGATAGTTCGGGACCAACGTCGGCATGTTCGGTGCTTCCTGACACCGTCGAGGTTCTTCTCCGGTTACAGTCGCAGCTGCATCAAGGTGCTCTGACTTTTATTCCAACTATTGGCGACGTAAAACCAAACTGGAGAATAAAGTTCCTGTAGTGTGAATGCAGCGTGAAGAACGAGTGCTGAATGACAGCTGAAGTTCGCCAAAGACGTTAAAACTGAGTTGGGACTGATAAAAGAACCAGAAGTCCAGCAGAGTCCAGCTCAGGGCTATTCAACAAAACCGCTACGGGCGGTGGGGGGCACAGTTTCTGAAAGCCAGCAACTCAGGGGCGATTCAAGTCATTATGTAAATAAACCAAAGTTTACAATGATCTGTTACATTTTAAATTTTTTATTGCATTGAATCATAAATGAAGCAGAACACAAACTCAGAACTCACACACACACACACACACCAAAAAATGTATGTTGTTTAATGAAGTGGGCCGGATTGAAGTAACCTGTGGGGACCACCAGTTGAATAGCCCTGATCTAGCTGAAAGAAGAAAAAAGTAAATAAAAAAGGGTGGGTTACAAAATAATAAGCTAAAAGTAGCAAAATTATGGCCGAAAGTAGCAAAAGGCTATAGGCTAAAGCTAAATGTACTTTGTAGTAAGTGTTAGCTAAAAGTATCACAACAGTTGATTGGGCTAAAGCTAAATAAAATAAGTGCTAGCTGAAGCTATTACATAAGTTTAGCTAAAAGCTAAATATACCAAAATTGGTGCTAAAAAGCCCAGTGAAAAGCTATACTTGGTAAAAAAAAGATGGTTATAAACTAAAAGTAGTATAACAATAGCTAAACACCAAAATTAGCATATAGAAACTGACCAAAACTCAATCTAAAAACTAAAATGATCAAAATTCTAGCTAAAAGTAGCAAAACGCTAGTCAAAATTAAATACTGTAGCAAAACGTTAGTCAAAATTAAATACTGTATCGGAAAGGGTTAGCTAAAAGCTAAACTCTGTAAAAGGCCAACTTAAAAGCAGAAGCCATAGCTAAAATTAAATTTAGCCAAAGGCTATCTAAAAAGTAAGCAAAGGGGAGCTAAAATAGCTAAAAAGCTACAAGCCAAAAGTAGAAGACTGGTAGCTTAGGAGTAAAAGAGGCTAACAAAGGGTATCAATAGCTAAAAAGTTCAAAGTGCTACCGTAATTAAAAGCTGAAAAAAACTGAGCCAGAAAGTTGAACTAGATTTAAAAGATAATATTGTTTTTAAAGGAATTGAAAATATAAATGTTTTTCTGTGTGGATTGTTTTATAAATAAAGTTTAATAATTCAAAGTGGTTTAAATGTAAATAGTACAATATTTCCATAACAGCCAAACTTTTTAATCAGTGGACGACTAGAACAACACGATATGTAGAAGTAGTTTGACTGCAAAAAATGTACAAGAAAAAACAAAAACAAGAAAACAAGAATGTTCATGATTTTATTTCCATAAAGTTTTAACAGTTGAGTTTTAACCGGACGGACTGTACGTGGACGCACCTCACAAACAGCGCTCTTTTCTGCACAAGATGGCGGCACAGGTGAGGCTGTGCTTGTAAATACAGTACTGTATTTAGATGAGTATTTTTGAGTGTGCCGATGTTACAACATAATCCGTGACCCCTCTGGTCATAAAATATGTTGTAAAACCGGGATTATATTAGAAAATTCAGTCCAGTTACCCACTTTGGCTAAAGATTATCATCACCTGATAAAATAGTTGCAACATGTTTAAATGTTTTTTAAATGAAAGTGTTGTTCAGTGTTATTGTGCACTATGTACTGTATACTATTTGTTTTAAAGATAGCCAAGAAAAAAAATCTGTTTCAATTCAGTTTATTTATAACGGTGCCAAAAAAGTTGATCAAAGCTAACTGCTATAGCTAACTGCTTGCTAAAGTAGTTATCATCAACACAGGGTCGCCAACTCTGAGAAAAGAAAGATACACCAAACGCACATCAGACAAACATCTACAGGGCCAGGTCAGAACAATAGTCTACTTTGAGTTAATTTAAACTCACATTTACTTTTAGTTTTAGCTTACCGTAGTCTTTTGGTAGTTGGGCTTTTGGCTAATGTTTTTGCTACATTCAGTTTTATCCAGACTTTTGCTACTTTTAGCTACATTTTGCTACTATTAAATTTTAGCCACTGTTTTGTTAGTTTTCACTAACATTTTTCTACTTTAGTTGTAAGCTAACTTTTACTACACCCTTAGCAAAAAGTAGTATATTTAAGTATACTTCAAGTATACCTTTTAGGTACTTATGTGACTTGAAGTATACTTTTTAAGTACTTATCTGAAATATACTAAAAATACGTTTATTTAAGTATACTAAGAGTATACTTATTTTATACTTTAAAATAAGGCTGTGATTTAATCTGACTTGAAGTATACTTTTTATGTACTTGTCTGAGATATACTAAAAATAAGTTTATTTAAGTGTACTAAGAGTATACTCATTTTATACTTTAAAATAAGGCTGTGTACTTGAAGTTTAGTTTTTATGAACTACATTAGATACTATTAAGAATGCATTTTAATACATTTCCTCAATCCTTTTTTATTTATTTTTTACAAATTTAATTACCTTATTATTTATTAAAGAATATCATTATATTGTTATTATTATTATTATTATTATTATTATTGAGCATGCATCAGGGTATTATTATCATCATCATCATCATCATCATCATCATCATCATCATCATTATTATTATTAGTATCATTATTGAATTTTTAGTTTATTTTTATTATTATTATTATTTTTTCTGTCTATTATCCAAATCCACACTCCAGTCCAGTTGGTGGCGGTAATGCGCTTAAAATAAGTTCGCCAACCGCCCATAATCTCAATAGAAGAAGAAGAAGAAGAACGCGACTCTTGCTTTGCGCGCTTCGTTCAAATGTAGCTACTTCCTGTTCAGCTGTCGGACAAGAAGCTCTTGTTGTCTCTGACTCAGCGCTCGTAAAACTTGCTTTTTATTAGACGTCGACTGGTCTGGACGACGACTGGACATTCAGTTGGAAATTGAAGGTAATCGGTTCTGTTTTGTTTATTTGCTAGATGTTTTTTGTTCAATTGAATTAACAAAACCTGCTGTGGCTATAAGCTAAGCTAACAGTAAGCTAACGAGCTAAAACTGGTGTGTTATGTTGCTGAGGTAGATGAATTGAGGCAAGTAAAACACTGCACGTTAGAATATGTTATTCTAGCGTTTAAATAACCCATATATGCTACGAGTTTTTTTTTTTTTGAGCTTGCTTCAAGTTTCTGGATGTTTTTTTAAAGAGACAAGGCCCCGCATCCACGCAAGCATGTTTGCGTCACATCTCTGTGAACACACATGCGCTTACTAGCCAGCAGTGGTGGGATGTAACTAAGTACAAATACTTTGTTACTGTACTTAAGTATATTTTTCATGTATCTGTACTTTACTTAAGTAGAATTAAATGTGGGTACTTTTACTTTTACTGCACTACATTTTACATGAAGTATCTGTACTTTCTACTACACTACATTTCTATAATGTGTTGAGTTACAAGTTACATTCACGTTGCAACTTTTTGATTTGTCGTTAGTTTGAAAGTAACTGATGTTGAGAGGGGAGTTGGGCCACTGAATTACTGCAAAGTGGACAGGTAACATTAGACCTGCCTTCAAGAAGAGCTGGACCGATGATGTATATTCTTGTGTATAAGTCATTTAGCTGGGAGCACCCACAGCACCACTAACACACACAAAATGGATTCCACCACAAAGATTCATCCAGAAGATACAAAACACCCATGGCTTTATTGAAATATTATTGGAAGACTATTGAAATATTATTGAAAGACTATTGAAAGACTGTTCAGTACAGCAGGACAGATTCTCTCTCCCTAAAGAGCTAGACATGGACTCAAAAACTTTGAAAACCAACTTCTTCTGAACTTGAACAAGAAATTCTTGCTGCAATATTAAAATGTGTCAGTTCATGGGATGTTAGGAGACAAGAGATTTCTCCAAATGTCTCGACACTCAGGTCCAAGTTTTGAAAATGTTGTCAGGAAGTTAAAGTATTGTTCATTGTTGATCCATTACAAGATTGACTAGACAATATTTTAACTAGAGTTGATGACAAACGAGTTGAAGTGATCTATTCCTTTGTTAGTTGTGTCTAATGCTCCTTTTTTTAAACAGACAACTTTTACTTAAATGTGTTTACTGCAGTTAAAATGACACATTGGTTTTATTTTGTGTTAAATAAAAACTTTCAAAGGTAAATCATTCCTCTTTCTTATTTTGCTTAATGGTATTTAACTCATCACTGAAATTCTGACACACAGAATCAAAAGTCCAAGTGTAAACTGTGTCACAGAGTAAACACAATAAAAACATGCATTATCTGTAGCATTGTTCATTAAAATGGCTCAACACTATTAATGTATTACAGAAAATATGCATACAGTACGCACACTTAATGGTATTGTAGACCATTGCATTAGTTAATACATTCAGCAAGTACTTTTACTTTAATAATTTAAGTATTTTTAAAAGCAAGTACTTATTTACTTTTACTTAAGTAAAAATATTAATATGGTACTTCTACTTTTACTAGAGTACATTTTTGTCTGTTTATTTGTACTTTTACTTAAGTACAGTGTTTGAGTACTTTCTCCACCACTGCTAGCCAGCAGAACAATAACCGCAGCCAGGCTGAAATACTAATTTACTTGAAATACGTATTTCTGCAACATTACTGTTTTTGTGACTGCTACAGGCAGAAAACGGGCTGAAGGAAAACTGATATTAGATTCCTTGAGAGGTAATTTCTAGCAAGTAGTTTGAGTGAAGCAAGTGATGAGACACTTATTTTTAAAATCAAATGTGGAAATGGAGAACGCCTTGTTTGAATGTTATATTTATTCATTAGATCAGACTCCTACTTCCTGTTCCTCCTTATTTATATCTCAGCTCTTCATTGCACAAATGACTAATGTAAATTTTGAATGGTATCAAAAAACTATAGTGACTCACAATTTTTGTTCTTTTGCCCTTGTTTGTTTTTTTCTTTTACAGAGCTTCCAGCAGTTGTGAAACAGTTGAAAGATGTGGCGATCGGATCTCAGCGTTGCTTCCATCCACTCAACACCAGCTGTACACTTGTTGCTCCACCCATCTCTGTTCAAGTGTTGTCTGACCCTGATGACATGGTAATTAACTGAATGCATGGATACTGTACGTTATTGATCCATTTGGGGAAACATTACAATACAATTTATTTCTACATCTTTTGATTGCACACAAAAATGATAGATAAGAAGTGATATGATACCCCTTGATGGTATGCGAAAGGATCAGCTTGATGCCATAAATTGGAAGAGTTGAAATTGTAGAATGAATTATTATGCTGTTTCTTTTTTTTTAAATGTTTTTTGTGGTGATATATTTTTATCTCTCTCCAGGTCAAAAGAAGAGGAAGGTTGCAAACACTCGGTTAAACAGGGAGTCGAGTTGCTCACACAGCGTGTTCATCATCAAGCTGGCTCAGGCTCCTCTTGATGGTGACAACATTCTCCAGGTCAGCTGGAACCACAGTCGTAATACCAACTGAGATGAATTACAGTTTTCACAATTCAGTTTTGTCACTTTTTGATTCGTCAGGATAAGAACCATTAGTCAGCTGTGCCTGGTGAACTTGGCAGGGAGTGAGCGCATTGGCAGGACTGGGGGAAAGGGCACACGGATACGTGAAGCAGGTTTGTTATCCAACAGCAGGATCTGATTTTACTCTCAACCTGTTTCACTTAACCTAATATCATTTTACTTTACAGGTAACATTAATCAGTCGTTGCTGAATCTGCGGACCTGCATCGAAATACTCAGAGAAAACCAGACGTGTGGCACAAACAAGGTTTGTTTTCAGCCTAAAGATGAACACCACTTACGTTCAGATAAACTGTGTAGTTCATGTTAGATTTCTGTTTATAGATGGTCCCCTACAGAGATTCAAAAGTAACCCATCTGTTTAAAAACTACTTTGATGGGGAAGGAAAGGACAGGATGGTCGTTTGTGTCAATCCAAAGGCAGATGACTATGAGGAGACAATGGTAAGTTGCTCCAACATGATCACTGAGTCCTTATTATACAGACAAAATGTATTTGTTTCGTCAAATAAGCAAGACGTGCTCTGTGCAGCTGGTGATGCGGTTTGCAGAGATGACCCAGGAGGTGGAAGTTGCTCGTCCCATGGACAAACCCATTTGTGGCTTTACTCCAGGCCGTCGCTATAGAAACCAGGCCTTCACAGAGGAGCTATCATGCAAGTTAGAGGAGCGTGGTGGCCCATTTAGACAAAGGTAAAAAAAAAAGTCAACCATAAAAACTATCAAAGTACAGAAATATCATCCAATAAATGTTTTAAGAAAGGCAATGTAAGGAAAGAAAATCTTATTAAAGGATTTACAAAGGAATTGAATAAATATAAAAACCTTTTGGGGGGTATTAAATTGCAGATTTTCGCTCCGTTTCTTTAGATGGGACCTCCTCTGTTGTAATAAACCTGATGCTACCCCTCTACCCTCCTCTGAGCTGACTGACCCAAATGATGACGTCACCCTGCCTCGTCTCATTGAAGCTCTGCGGAACAGACAGAAGATCAAGCAGCTGATGACTGAAGATGACAACAAAGCAGGTACCTGCTCACATTTTAGCTCAGCTCTCCATCCCCAAGTTACTGAATTTTCCTATTGTGGCTCATCTTTTCATCTCCCACATACATTCCTAATGTTTTTATCGTTTTATGAACAAATTACTGTAATGTTCCATGCTCCGTTCATGGTTTATAATGTAGATTCTGATACAATCACCTAAAAATGCCATTCACTGATACCATATGGATTGGATTGGATTTGGTTATGCGCTCTATAATAAAAAAAGTTTACAATCAAAGCTAAATGCAGGTTACCGGTATTATTCGTAGTTGTTAAATTAATTGATGAACTTTTATTTTAAGTATATTTTAACATGTGTATATTTTAAAGCTATACTATGTAACTTTGTAGTGCAGTCTGTAACTTTTCTAACAATATATTTTTTAACATATTTTATCACTCTGTCACTATCTACTGACAGACTGATGTTAGACAAAGTAATCTCTGAAAAAAACTATAGTCCCCTTGCTTCTCTATCAGCATTTATAAAAACACTAAAAACACAGAGTGACCCGCCGTTAACCAGCCAATAAAAACAGTTTGTAACCAGCCAATAAAAACAGAGCTTGAATTTGAATCAGCCAATAAAAACAGCTTGAATTTGAATTTCAGCAGAGCAAGGGGGAGCAGAGCCATATACAGGTAGTCCCCGATTTACGAGCGAGATCCGTTACAACGAGACGCTCGTAAACCGGAAATCTCGTAATTTGGAACGGTTGCCATGTCTCTCGTAAGTCCGGAATTTCGC
>JBBPBX010003245.1:0-16276 GCA_038048925.1 Garcialebias charrua | reverse complement strand
CTTTGGTAGCAGAGTCGGAAAGAAGAACAAACCCGAGTCTCAGCAAAATGTTCAACCTTCAGAAAACAAGTCCAATATATCTTCCAAACGACTGAATGATGAACAACCCAACCCGAAGAAAAAGGTGAGTGTGGCTGTTTTGCCCTGATCATCTTTAATGTCAGATGAGTTCATCTGAATACAGCAGTTGTTTCTACTTTATATAAAAACTGTGATGGGATGCTGTCAAATTGTTCTATTGATAATGGAGAGACTTGAGTCAACACAAGACATTTCAGCTGTATCAGAGCTATTTTATGTCACTGCTGCAAAATAATTTCACAATTTATAATTTCACAATTTACAGAACAATTACCGTACACACGTAGAAAACATGTCTCATTTTAGACTTTAGTCATTTTTAGACATCAAGTAAACATTTCCAGAAACGGGGCATGAATATGATTATAGAGAGAGACTCTAGTCTCCAAAACAATGCACTGTAATTTCTGGACTATTGAGCACAACTGAATATAAACCATGTCCACTAAATTAAAAATAAAAATTAAGAGATGTATATTGGGCAGCTATGTGAGCACCCGGGTGTGATGAGGCTAAATGTTTTGGTGGTGTGAAGCTTGGTAGCCCGTTCAAAAAACAACCAAAAAAAAAAATCCTTACATTTTTCCACAGCGTTTTATAAGCTGCGTGTGAAAAAAGTAGCAGTTTATAATCTGGAAATTATGGTAATTGGGTCTAAATCACAATTTAATCTAAAAATAAACACAAAGCAAAGTCATTTTTACATTTATTTACCTTTTATTTATACAGGTAATCTCATTGAGTCACTAGAACTCATTTTCGAAGTAGACCTGTTCTTTGGAAGCAAATGGTGGGGGTTAAGGGCTTTGCTTAAGGGCCCAGAGTGGGGCAAGTGAGAATGAAGGCAGGTGTGAGTGTAGCCGTGTTTCCATCAAGGTTTCTAGGTGCGCATTTTGAAGTATCGCAGCAGAAAAGCTTAATGGAAACGGCAAAATGCGAGGTTACTTCCTGAAATTCGCCAAAAAGTAGATACGCTCGCTTGAGGTGGTTTTTGGGATCTTCGAAACCGAGCAGATGCGCAAAACGACAGATGGAAACACATTTGCCGACTCGTGCTGCCGAAGCGAACATTCACGTCACGTGACTGATCAGCTGTTTCCGCTCCGGACAACATGTAACATCGCTAAAACTAGTTGGCATGACAGAATAAATACAACTCGACCGATAGCAACACGTACCTGAAATATTCTCTCCATTTTGACGAGATGTGTGGCCGGGTTCTGTTTTCAACCGCTACTTCCTGTTTACTGTAGACATGCGCAGTGCTGACGTCTGACGTAATGACGCTGACGTCTGACGTAATGACGCTGTGCGTGGCTTGGTAGATGCGCTTCAAGCCAGCAGATGGAAACACTTCTGCTTCGCATTAATTTGTATTTACATATTTGCGAGATTTCAAAAATTAGCTCAAAAATCGAAATGAAAATGGATGGAAACACAGCTACTGTCACCTTTTCCACCCACATTTTGATGTCGTCAGTCCAGGGAGTTGAACTTGCGACTTTCTGATCAAAGGCCCAGGCAAGTTTAGGCCTATATTACAGTATTTCAGATTTGGCAACTGTAACTTAAAAAAAAAAAAATGCTTACACGTTGGGACAATGCTTCCTGGTTGGACCACATTCTTGCCTTATTTACCTTATTTGTATTATAATTTGCAAAATTTGGCTTACATGAAATGCAAAGTAGTTTATGCACCAGAAAGACCAACAAGATTTGAACTCGAGCCGCAGAATCTCAACTTTCTTCAGAAGATTTTTTTCTTGGATTCACCAATGTGCAGCCTCGAAGCATGTCCAAAATGACTGTGTAGTAGAGCTAACACCTTTACTATGTCTCTGGATTGAGATTGTTCAGCTCTGACTCAATAAATAGACAACAAATCTGAATAGAAGATACAGATACTTTTAATGTCAGCAAAAAATCTGCTCCTGAGTTTGCAACAGGCTCGTCATGACACTGACATGTCTGGATAGGAAATCAAATAAAAGCAGCAACACTTTTGTTTCCAGTGTTGAGTCATGTTAGGGGAACTTCTATGTTCATTTTTCAGAAGAACACACAAACAAACAGACGTGATCTCTTTCATTCATGTGTGCAAAAATGTTTTCAACCTTAGATATTTTTGGTTTGGAAATTTAACTTTGTGGACAAGCTGTGAAAAAGCATCAAAGTCAAGTATTTATGTTGCTGTTGCGCAGTTTGTGAATTTACACAAGTCAATATGAAATTACAGTCAAAGTTTCGGAGAATTATATGAATGATTTGCAAAATCTTTTAGCACTCGTTCAGGTTTTCAGACATCAGAAGTGTTCATCTGTAACTTTATTCTGCTATCACATTTGTGCGTTTTGCCAAATACATTTGTCTTTTTATGTCTTTAAAGAAAAAAAAGAGAAAGAAGGGCAAAAAGAAGAAAGAGGCCCAGACGTCATCTGATCCAGATCAAAGCCTATCTGACCGGTCTCTCGTTTCTCTGCAAGACAACCAGGGGAAGAGGAAACGAGACAGAGGAGACGCCACAGACAGTGAAAGCTCTGACGACATTGCGGAAGATGCACCAGGCTCACTCCAAGAGGATTTCCACTCACTGGAATCACAGCCTAGTTCATTAACTGCTATATCTGCCTCCTCTGAAAACACTCCGGTCACACAGAGTAAAAAGTCTGCATCCACAGAAGATGCCACTGCAGCAGATCGAGCCGAGGAGGACACGGGGGAGAGTGAGGCACAGATGTCAGCTCAGGATCAAACACCCAACACAGGAGCAACTGCTGCTCCAGCTCAACCTCCCACCACAAAGACTAAGACCTCTCTGTCGGGTTCAGCAGAGCAGACCAAACTGGCTGATGGGAAAGACAAACGAACGACTGGCAAAAAAGACCAAAAGGACAAAAAAGAATCTGCCAACGCCGCAAAATCTGCCCCAAATCTGAATGCTGATTTAGGTCAAAATACAAAACAGACTGGAGGACCGAAACAGAATGAAAAAAATCAGGACAATCAGAAACCGAAGGAGACAAAGGACAGTCAGACACAGGAGACAAACGACAGTCAGACACAGATGGAGACAGATGACAATGAGAAACAAAAGGAGACAAAAGACAGTCAGAAACAGAAGGAGACAAAGGACAATCAGGCACAGAAGAAGACAAAGAACAATGAGAAACAAAAGGAGACAAAAGGCAGTCAGAAACAGGAGACAAACGACAGTCAGACACAGATGGAGACAGATGACAATGAGAAACAAAAGGAGACAAAAGACAGTCAGAAACGGAAGGAGACAAAGAACAATGAGAAACAAAAGGAGACAAAAGACAGTCAGAAACGGAAGGAGACAAAGAACAATGAGAAACAAAAGGAGACAAAAGACAGTCAGAAACAGAAGGAGACAAAGGACGATGAGAAACCAAAGGAGACAAAGGACAGTCAGACACAGATGGAGACAAATAACAATGAGAAACAAAAGGAGACAAAAGACAGTCAGAAACCGAAGGAGACAAAGGACAGTCAGACACAGGAGACAAAGGACAGTCAGATACAGGAGACAAACGACAGTCAGACACAGGAGACAAACGACAGTCAGACACAGATGGAGACAGATGACAATCAGGCACAGAAGAAGACAAAGGACAATGAGAAACAAAAGGAGACGAAGCACAGTCAGAAACAGGAGACAAACGACAGTCAGACACAGATGGAGACAAAGGACAGTCAGAAACAGAAGGAGACAAAGGGCGGTCAGAAACAGAACAAAGAAAAAAATCAAGATCAAAAACAGAAAGGAAAAGTTCAACAAGACCAGAAACAGAAGCAGAGTTCAACGCCATCAAAGGTAGTCCTGAGCTTTAAGGAAGACATTCATGAAATATTGTTTTTCGGACCTACATTTGTATTTTTGTGACCATTTGTTTAAATTTAGGTTGTTTACGTTTAGCATTCGTACTTGTTACTACAGGCGGAGATCTCAGGCTCCAGTGTGGACCCATTGGAGAACATGGAGGTCGAAGAGTCTGGGAACGTGAAGAACAAAACGTCCGATGGCGACAAACAAAATGATGAGGCCAGTAAGGATTCATCCAACACCCAAACAGCAGCACCACCCAAAAGGTGAGCTAATATTTTGATGATTTTATGTGTTACCTTTTCGTGTAATCATATTAAGTGCAGCACTTTGATGTTAACTGTTTTTGCCTTGTAGACCGATCCAGAACAAGAATATTGCTGCACACGACAGACTCACAATTTACTTCCACGCAGTTCTCTCAAAGCATTTTAAATTTGATCCTGATGAAGATCGCATCTTCATCAGAGCTGGGGGCTCCCTTGGGCAATGGGAGGAAAACGTTGCCGAGTTGTATGTGACCAGGTACTTATTTTTAAATACTAATCGTTGGCGTTTATGATGGGTTCTTTCATTTTTTTTTAATTATTATTATTATTATTATTTTTTTTTACCAAAACAGATACTTGCAACAAAGTAGTACCGGTACTCAAAATTCATGCTTATTTGAGGGAGAAAATCTGTTTGGTTAATTCAACATTTTGATTGGTTCATTTTCACTGGTTCATTCTCATCTATAAATCCCTCCTTGGCGTGCTACCTTATATCGCCTCCCACTTGTCACGTCGTTAGTGCAGTTACATTGTGCGCTCTCAGGCTATCCTTGCCTGCAGTGCGAACTGAACGTGGCAAAAAGGCTTTTCCTACTCAGCTCCACAGGACCTGAAGTTGTCCACCTTGATTTCTTTAAGGGATTTTAAACATTTAATGTGGTCAATAGAAACATCAACGCAAATACAGGTAGTCCCCGAATTACGAGCGCTCTGATCTACGAGGTTCCAGACTTACGAGCTGGCGAATTTTTGGAAAAAACGCAAAAAATACTGAGTTTTCATGTGTTTTTTCACCACAGTTAGTTAGCTAAGCATATGGACACACGTTTCCGATCATTTTTATGCACTCATAAGCAGTTTTTGGATGAAAATAGAGTGTTTTTAGTCGCGCTAGCGAAACCGTTCCAATTTACGAGCGAAATTTCGGACTTACGAGAGACATGGCAACCGTTCCAAATTACGAGATTTCCGGTTTACGAGCGCCTCGTTGTAACGGATCTCGCTCGTAAATCGGGGACTACCTGTATGTTCTTGTTTTTCATATTTCACCTTGTTTTATGGAACCTGGATTTATTGTTTTATAACATTACTTTTACAAACCAGATTCCAAAAAAGTTGGGACACTAAACAAATTGTGAATAAAAACTGAATGCAATGATGGGAAGATGGCACATGTCAATATTTTATTCGTAAGAGAACATAGATGGCAGATCAAAAGTTTAATCTGAGTAAATGTAAAATTTTAAAGGAAAAATGTGTTGATTCAAAATTTCACAATGTCAACAAATCCCAAAAAAGTTGGAACAAGTAGCATAAGTGGCTGGAAAAAGGAAATTGAGCATATAACGAACAGCTGGAAGACTTAATTAACACTAATTAGGTCAATTGACAACATGATTTGGTATAAAAAGAGCTTCTCAGAGTGTCTGTGTCTCTCAGAAGCCAAGATGCTAAGAGGATCAACAATTCCACCATTGTTGAGCAGAAAGATTGTGCAGCAATACCAGAATGGTGTTACCCAGCGTAAAATAGCAAAGACTTTTAAGCTATCCTCATCAATCGTGCATAACATCAAAGATTCAGAGAATCTGGAACAATCGCTGTGCGTTCAAGGCTGTAAAACTAATGGATGCTCGTGATCTCTGGGCCCTTAAACGTCACTGCACCTCAAACAGTCAAGCGAAATGTCAAGGAAAATAACAATGGGCTCAGGAATACTTCCAGAAAGCATCGTCAGTGAACACAATCCACCGTGCCATCCGCCGTTGCTAGCTGAAACTCTACAGTGCAAAGAGGAAGCCATTTCTAAGCTCCACAAGCTCAGACGTTTGCACTGGGCCAGGGGTCATTTAAAATGGAGTGTGGCAAAATGGAAGACTGTTCTGTGGTCAGATGAGTCACGATTTGAAGTTCTTTATGGAACACTGGGACGCCATGTCATCTGGACCAGAGAGGACAAGGATAGCCCAAGTTGTTATCAACGCTCCGTTCAGAAGCCTGCATCACTGATGGTATGGGGTTGCATGAGCGCTTGTGGCATGGGCAGCTTGCATGTCTGGAAAGGCACCATTAATGCAGAGAACTATGTTCAGGTTCTAGAACAACATATGCTCCTATCTAGACGTCATCTCTTTCTGGAATTTTCTGGGAAGACCCTGCATTTTTCAACAAGATAATGCCAGACCACATTCTGCAGCAATCGCAACATCATGGCTACGTAGGAGAAGGATCCGGGTACTGAAATGGCCAGCCTGCAGTCCAGATCTTTCACCCATAGAGAACATTTGGCACATCATAAAGAAGAAGGTGCGACAAAGAACGCCCAAGACGATTGAACAGTTGGAGGCCTGTATTCTACATGAATGATAGAGCATTTTTAATAATTTTTGTTTCTAAACTTGAGAAACTGGTCTCCTCTGTCCCCAGACATCTGTTAAGTGTTGTAAGAAGAAGGGGGGATGTCACACAGTGTTAAAATGGACTTGTCCCAACTTTTTTGGGATTTGTTGACGCCATGAAATTTTGAAACAACATACTTTTCCCTTAAAATTATACATTCTCTCAGTTTAAACTTTTGATCTGTGATTTGTGTTCTATTCTGAATAAAATATTAGATGTTGGCATCTCTACATCATTGCATTCAGTTCCCTTATCAGTCTTGTCACTCTGTGCAACATATCACTATGGGAAATTGCGCCCGCGCAGTTTACCTGAAGGAATACAATCGCGCCTTTACGGCAGGGGCATCAGCGTCGCGCCAGAGGCTCCACCTTCTGGGTACTTAAGCCGCTGACGCCCATCCATCAATCTCTTATTGCCCTTCACCTCGCATAAAACCTGAACTTCGTGGGACTTCTTTGTTGTCGCATCGCTCGATCAGAGGTGAGCTTGCTCCCTACACAAAGCGTACAGAGAAATTTTTCCTGCGTACTGCTGGGCTGGCGAAAGCTAGTCCAGCGTTTTTCTACTTACCTCGAAGTTTTCTTCTCTCTCCGCAGCTGCTTCGCTCGACGGTGCTAACTGCGTCACAACACTCCCTGCTACCCATTAGCAGGCTAGCCAGCGAAAGTGAAACGATGGAGAGGACGGCTTCCAACAAAAGGAAACTAGGAACACTTCTCGTCTCCGGACATGGCTCCCAAGAAGGGAAAACGGAGGACAAAGACCCAGACGAAAGCCCGCAGGATGACGAGCCCTCGCTCGCGCCCCTGCCCTGGCGGCTGCGGCTACTCCCTCTCGGCGATGGACACCCACGAGGCCTGTCCTGTCTGCCTAGGGATTCTGCACGCACGAAAAGCGCTGGAATTCCCCGACTCCTGCTGTCGGATGCCGGAGGTAATGAGGAAACGCCGCTTGGACGCGTTGGCTAAATCCATCGCGAAGGCCTCACGAAGCTGCTCGCTCCCGAGCCAGAGCTCGAGAACGTAGACCTGGAATGCAGTGGTCAAGTCGGGGATGAGAACGTGTCAGACTCCTCGGTTCACGTCGAGGACTCGACGCCCGAAGTGTCTGACCAAGACGCCGAGTACGGTTGCAGAGGAGAAAATTGGATTCCTCTCAGAACCTGGCGCAAACTCTACCGGAACCGGACGTGTCTGTCCCTGCTCTGTTCGACCTGTGCTATAGGGCGGTGGACGCACTGCAGATCGCATGGCCAGACCCCACGCCTCGCCAACAGGTTACAAGGCTGGCAGGAAATTACTTCTATGCGAAGCAGAAGCCGACGACGTTGTAAAAAAATGCCAATTTTCCCGGACTTCCTCATGGAGCTCACACGCTCTTAGGCGGAGCCCGAAGCTCCCATGACGCTGCCACTATCCCGACTCCTGGATGTCGCAGGAATGAAGGCAGCAGGTCTCGCCAGTGCACCCCCGATAGAGGAGACCCTGGCGGCTCATTTAGCCCCCGCAGTTACCGGGACGAAGCCAGCGCTACCCAGCAGAGCCTGCCGTGCTTCGGAGAAACGGCTCAAGAAATGCTACAAGGCTCAGGGTCTCGCGGCTCGCGCGATGAACGCGTCGACCATGATGCAGGCGTACCTGGCAGAAAAGCTACAGGAACTCCAGGCAACGACAAACGAACAAGCCACAACAGAGGCCATGGAGGAGGCCCGCAGCGCCTCTGACTTCGTACTCCACATGATGGGGACAATAGCCATCACGCAAGGCAGAGCAATGGCGGAAATGGTTGTCGCCCAACGCCATCTTTGGCTGACTTTATCGGACCTCCTGGAAAACCAGAGGTCCCCCTTCCTCCAGCACCCGATTGAGCCGACGGGACTCTCCGGAGGAGCCCTGGAACGTATCCAGGCCAGGCTGGAACAAATGCCCCTTTTCCACTTGGTGGCCCGGGTCGGATGTAACGTCATATTTGCGTGCCAAGCGCGCGTTGGAGAGCATTTCCACCTCACAGGTGCGCGGCGCCGCGCCAAGATTCCGGACTCATCTCAGAGCAGGTCCCAGGCCGGCTGGCCCCGTACCGTGGGTTGGAGGCTGGACTGAGTTTGAGGAAGTGGCTGCCGCGAGGGAACAAACACCGAAGGACTTTACAAGATTAACACGGTAAAAACAATTATTTGTATTTAAAATTACAGCAAACATGTGTCTTAAGCCGAACTATTCCTTAATAATTTCACGTTGTTGTCAAAACGGCAGGATTTAAAAAAGTAGTTTCGCCACGTGCACGCGCGCGCCCGCGCGCGCACGTGAGCCGTCTTTATTTCTATAATGTAGCTAAATAAACGCTTTAAAAAATATATTTCATATCTGACGTTATATCAAGAGGGTGCTTGAGCTTAACAGTTCCTTAATAATTTCACGTTGTGGTCAAATCAGCTGGATTTAACAAAGTAGGTCGACACGTGCACATCACATGCACGCGCGGGTGGGGTCGATCGGCGTTCTTTCTTTTAAATGTAGCTAAATAAAAGCTTAAAACATATATTTCATAGCTGGCTTTATACCACGAGGGTTCCTCAGGTTAACAAGTCCTTAATGTCACGTTGTGGTCAAATCTGCTGGATTTAAATTGATTTGTTTTGACTAATTCCAAACCTGTTACATGTGCTACGAAAATAAATTATTAAAAAATCGAATTTTAATTCAAATAACTCCAACAGCTTACAGTATGCACATAAACATGTAGTGATTACACTCTGTTGGTTTGAAAAATATCTGTTTTGTGGTTTCTGAGATATAAGATATAATGTGTTAAATACTAGTAGAAAAAAAACAAGCCAGGTCGACACACTTATGTCTATAAAAAAATCGAATTTTAATTCAAATAACTTCAACAGCTTACAGTGTGTATATAAACATGTAGTGATTACACTGTGTTGGTTTGAAAAATATCTGCTTTGTGGTTTCTGATATATTTGATATATGTATATATATCTTATAAAATATATCTACATATAAAACTGTTTCTAGACTGAATTACCGGTAACCATGTTTTTCTTTTTTTACAGTTAAGACGAAGAAGTCAACACCAGAATTTATCAACTTTTGTCTTCTGGAGGAAGCACATGAGACAACAAGAAAAAAATCATTTAGGTGTATGCAGTATTTATTTTTGTGCTTTTTTCACTTCTTAGTTTTCATAATAAACTTTTTTTTCTTAAGTGGTCTCATTGAACAATAATTTCCTAAACATATTTTACAATGTTAAGTGTGTACAGTATAGTGTTTGTTTAAAAACATACTGGAAGTTTTGTGTCCTGGATCAAACTACTTTATACATCTCCTCAAGCATGTATTCTTACAAATTCCATCCAATCAGATTATTTTTCGGTGGGGCGCGGTACTAGACAGGGTTGCCCTCTTTCCCCCCTCTTGTTTGCGTTAGCCATTGAGCCTCTTTCTGTTGCCCTAAGATCCCTTTCTTCTTTTCACGGAATCATCCGCTCTGGCGTCGAGCTTAAATTGTCCTTATATGCAGATGACCTTCTCCTGTATGTTTCTGACCCATTATGTAGCCTTCCCCCAATTTTAAATACTCTGGAAAAATTTGGATCGTATTCCGGCTATAAAATTAATTCACTTAAAACCGAATGCTACCCAGTGAATTCATTAGCTTTAAAGCTTAAGCCTTCTGATATCCCTTTTAGGCTCAGTCCCTCGGGGTTTAGATATTTGGGAATTAATATTGCACGTACTCTGCCCTCGATGTTTTCTCAGAATTATACCCCACTAGTCTCCCAAATTGCATCAGACCTTCAGAGATGGAACTCTCTCCCTCTTTCACTAATTGGCAGGATTAATATTATCAAAATTTTGGGCAGCACGGTGGCACAACTGGTAGAGCTGCTGCCTCTCAGCGAGAAGGTTGCCGGTTCAAATCCCGGTCCGGGGCCTTTCTGGGTGGAGTTTGCATGTTCTCCCCGTGCATGCGTGGGTTTCCTCCGGGTACTCCGGTTTCCTCCCACAGACCAAAAAACATGCTTGTTAGGCTGATTGGTGACTCTAAATTGACCCTAGGTGTGAGTGTGAGAGTGGATGGTTGTTTGGTGTGAGTGAGACAGGTCCCTCTTGTAAATGAGTCCCCGTGACTCAACGAGGCTAGCCTGTATAAATAAAGGTTGAATGAAATGAAAAAAATGAATGTGCTACCTAGACTCCTGTTTTTATATCAAAACATCCCTCTGTTTTTGCCCAAACAGTTCTTCAGGTCCTTGGATCAGATGGTCTCTTCCTTTTTGTGGAATGGAAAGGCCCCCAGAATGAGACTTTCTTTATTACAACAGTTCACCACAAATGGTGGTCTTTCTCTACCCAATTTTACAATGTATTACTGGTCCTCGCATATTCATAAACTGAATTATTGGTTAAATTCACCGGATCTGATTTGGTGCAAACTTGAAGTTCAATCGATTTCTACATCTTTTTCACCTGCCTCAATTATTTATTCATCATTACCAATTAAACTATCCTCTGTTACTACAAATCCTATAGTGCTTTCCACACTCAGGATCTGGTCACAATTTAGGTCCCATTTTAAATTTGTATTACCATCTAATAAAATGCCGTTATTAAAGAATCACATTTTCTCTCCAGCATCTACTAATGCTGCCTATAGAATTTGGCATGAGAGAGGTATTAGAACAATGAGAGACCTTTACGAAGATGGTTTGTTCCTTAGTTTTTCAGAATTGTCTTCTAAATTTAATCTACCCACTTCACATTTGTTTCTTTATTTCCAAATTAGACATTGCGTTTCATCACGGTTTCCAAATTTTCCAACTTTGCCTACTGACCCACCATGGGTCGAATTCCTAGCTTTGAAGCCTAATCTGAAATCTCCTCTTTCTATTATTTATGGAAAACTTATGGCAATTGAGGCCGACTCATCAGCTAAAACCAGAACTGCATGGGAACGGGAATTGGGTGTTGAACTGTCAGAATCATGGTGGGATAAAGTTATTCTCAGCATACGCCAGAGTACACCATGTGCCAGACTACAATTAATACAGTTTAAAGTAATAAATAGAGTACATTTTTCAAAGTCCCGTCTATCAAAAATTTTCCCTTCAATTTCAGACCAATGTGATAGATGTCAGGCCTCACCTTGCAACTTAAGTCATATGTTTTTCTTTTGCCCAAAATTACAAGGGTTCTGGAAATACTTCTTCTCCATACTCTCAGGAGTTTTTAAGATCCAGATTCAGAGTGATCCACTTATCGCCATTTTTGGAATTCCAGGGACCACACTTAACCTATCCCGCCAGCAGGGGGAGGTCCTGGCCTTCTGTTCTCTCCTTGCCAGGCGTTGTATTTTGTTCGCTTGGAAATCTCCCACACCTCCATCCACATCGCAATGGCTTAACACCGTAAGATCATTCTTGAAAATAGAAAAAATTTCATTAACAGTGAAAGGTAGTTCTGAAAAATTTACTTATAAATGGGCACCCTTTGTGTCATATGTAAAATCTTTGCCTTCACAACATACAGACTGATATCCTGATTCATGCTCAATACACAGACTGATGGGACTAACTCATCACACTACCATGTGAAGAATAAATGAATGGGTAAAACACTTGTTTCCTTTTAGTTTATTGATGCCGTCCTATCCCCCCCTTTTTTTATTTTTTTTTTTTTTTTATTTTTTTTTTTATTTATTTATTTATTTATTTATTTTTGTTCATTTCGTCTTGTTTTTGGTTAGGTTAGTGGGGTGTGATATGTTTGGTGTGGGAAGGGGGAGGGAGGGGAGGGGAGAAAAGGGGAGAAAAAAATTTTATTTGGAGAAGTCATGTAAGTTTCGTAAAATGTATGTATTGTTAATTGTTGTATGTTCTCCTGATAAAAAAAAATTAAAAAAAAAACATACTGGAAGTTAAGAATATTTTCCATTTGCATTTGACCTTTAAAGAATCATAAGAAAAAAGATTATTAGATTTGAACAGCCATCCATCCATCCTTCCTGATGTCGTGTCATGGGTAGTGCAGCAGCTTTTCCAAGGATGCACAGACGTCAAATACGTCAACATCAACCCATCCATCCATCCATCCTTCCTGATGTCGGGTCGTGGTGCAGCAGCTTTTCCAAGGATGCACAGACGTCGCCATCAACACCGATGAAGCTGTTCTTGGATGCCTAAACGAGTTTCCTGATCAACAAACATTTAATTATTAATACTTTGTTTTTACGTTTAAAGAAACATGCTTTTAATGTTTAACGGACAGTTTAAACCAAATTATCCTTTTGCATTTGACTTTGAATTATCCCTGACAAAATATTACCGTTTAAATTTAATGAAATACAAACATTTAATATTACAGGGCCAATTCAAACCTAATTAATTCCTAATCTGTACCTTACTGTAAAAATAGTTTAACTGATTACAGGGCAGTGCGATTGATGTGTTAAGCAATGTTAACAGGATCCTTGTGCATATATGAGAATAATCTTTATTATAAAGAAACAAAATGGAAAACACATGGGTTTAAAACAAGCTGAAAAGTCTATAAAGTAATATTAGAGCATTAAATAGCTCAAGGGACATTACCGCCAACAGGTGGTGAGACAAGGTCTTGCAGGGTGTTCTTCTTCTAACGTTTAGTGGTGGCTAGTAAATAGCTTGAGGTAACACTACCGCCACCACGTGGTAGGACGAGTGAGATTCTACACCCCGCCCACAGAAGGGCTACAGTAAGTGAATGGAAACAAACCTACATGTGAGCCGAGCCGAACTGAACTAGACCGGACCAGACTGAGCCGCTCTGGGCCGAGCAAGTGGAAAAGGGGCAAAAGACGCAAATAGGCGGAAGCTCTCCGCGAGGGGCTGCCAAGGAAAAGCTTTGCACCCCCAAAGGAAGACGTGCGTGGCCTCCCACGGAAGCGACCTGCTGGCGAAAGTACGACTTTCCAGTATCGGCCAAGGGCCTCTTCACTGACCCCGTGTGGAAAGCAAATTCGGGCCTGATGAAACGGGACAAATTAATAATTTTACAGGTTTGCCCGCTCACGCGGTACGGAAACCTGACCTTCTGAGCCCAGTCTCCACTTGTAAAACACTACGAGGAGCTGGTGACATGCGTGCGCACACTAAACATGACTCGCCTACTGTATATGTAATCAAAACAAACAGTTTCATGCATGTACAAAAATAAAAGTACTAAAGCAAAGACTGCCCTGGTTCTTGACTCGAGTCCCACTTTCATAAAACACAAACCATGTGCTCAAACTATGAACCGCAGCAAGCTACACGAGCTCTGCCTGAGGCAGTCGGATCTCGCAATATCTTCTGTTGGGCTGACCAGCCTGCTCGAGAAAGCGCGAGAAGGGTCAAAGGCCATCCCTCCCGCACTCAAACATGACGAGCAGCAATTGGACATGCCCTCCAGGCTCATGGCGCACGCGTAGGCATGGAGGGCGTGTCTACCAAACGAATGGGTCATGACAACTATATGTCGTGGGCTCAAGCTGCAGTTCGCTAGGAGACCGCCCCCTTCACAGGGGTACTGCAATCAAACATTAACCTTGCACGCGCACACGTGCTAAGGGAGGAGGTATTGATGATGCTGCAGAAGGGAGTACTGTAGTAAGTTTGGTCCCGAAACGCAAACTACGCTCCGGCCACTACAGCAAGTACTTCTTGTTGCCCAAAAAGGATCATTCCTTGAGACTGATCCTGGATCTCAGGACTCTGAACAAGAAAATAAAAACTTTTAAGTTCAAGATGCTTACATTGCGGCAGGTTCTCCAGTCTGTGAGACCAGGAGACTACGCATGCACAGTGGATCTGAAAGATGCCTATTTCCATGTAGGCGTGTAGAGGAAACAGATAATTCCTCCGTTTTGCTTTCGAGGGAAAAGCTTATGAATTCAAAGCTTTACCCTTCGGTTTAAAGACGGCTCCTCGTACATTTACTAAATGTCTGGATGCAGCCCTGACCCCCCTCAGGAATCAAGGTCTCAGGGTTATTATGAACTACCTGGATGACCTCTTTATTCTGGTTGGAAGTAGAATACAGGCCCAGTCACACTCTTACAGGGTAATCTCTCACCTGGAGTCGCTCGGTTTTGTCATAAACCTACAAAAGAGTACCGGTAACCTAACTCCATCACGGGTTACCGTATTTCTGGGAGTACAGATCGACATAGTGCGGTACAGAGCATGGCTCTCAAAGGAACGAGTTTCCTCGATTCGCCATTGCCTATTTTTTTTTTAAATTGGATCAGCGGGTTCCCATGAAAACGTGCCAACGCCTTTTAGGCCTCTTGGCGGTAGCCATACCCTGTGTACCACACGCATTGCTGAAAATGCGGGCCTTACAAGTATGGCTAAACCAACAGACACAACCCGCCCTGCTTGGTCGAGCATGAAAGGTTAGAATAGGTTCAGAGAGCCTTGGAACCTTGGAGAGACTTGTCTATCTTCACGGAAGGGGTCCCGCTGGGTAGGGTGTCATCTCGTGTGGTCATCACGACGGACGCCTCAAAAACAGGATGGGGGGGCGATCTGCAGAAATCAGAACGCCCGTGGTCTTTGGAATAAACAGGAAGTGAGATTACATATCAACTTCCTGGAATTGTTGGCCGTATTCCTGTCAGTAAAATACTTTTTTGGAAAAGGTCTGATTGCAGGGCAGCATGTCCTGGTGAAATCAGATAACGGGACCAAAGTGTCCTTCATTATTATTAATTCAATTTATAACGCACTTTTCATTACTGAAAATCTCAAAGTGCTACACATATATTGAATGCTACACACATTCATAAACCGGTGGCGGCAGACTACCATGCAAGGTGCTTTCCAGTCCTACCGGGAGCAACTCAGGGTTAAGTGTCTTGCCCAAGGACACAACGACACATGGTGCGGGTCCCGGGAGTCGAACCGCCAACTTTCCGATCGGGAGACGACTGCCATTACCACTACACCACGGCCGCCCCTTCATCAACAGAGAGGGAGGGACAAGGTCCCGGGCCCTCCTCAGACTGACGCAGAAGATGCTCACTTGGTATGCTCCAAGAATTTTGTCACTCAGGGCGACTCATGTTCCCGGTGAACTAAATTATGAAGTGGATACCCTCTCAAGAGGGCCTCTCTTGGCGTCAGAATGGAGCCTGAATCCACGGGTTGTGGAGCAGGTCTGGTCACGATTTGGTAGAGCCTCAGTGGACTTGTTCCTTTGCAAAGCTAACTCGTAGTGTGACCTTTACTTCTCTTTGAAGGAAGCAGATGCACGGTTGGGAACGGACGCTCTGGCACATGACTGGCCAGCAGGGGTGCTGTACTATGCTTTTCCACTTGTCCCTCTGATCGAGGTGACACTGGAACGTGTACGTCAGGGAGCCCTCTCCCTGATACTGATAGCCCCCAGGTGGCCGGAGCAACCGTGGTTCCCGGATTTGATCTCAATGTTATCAGGGATACCATGGCAATTGCCTCCTCACAGGGACCTACTGACTCAGGCACGTGGGCAGCTTCTACACCCATGTCCAGAGTTGTGGCAGCTCTCAGCCTGGCCTCTGAAGGGAACTGGCTGAGGGCCTAAGGCTTTGATTGCTTTATCCAAAAACAAACAGCAACAACATACACAAGGGTGTCCCTTGGTGTTTATGTTCGCTTAGGAGA
>JBBPBX010003244.1:22825-73326 GCA_038048925.1 Garcialebias charrua | reverse complement strand
GCTAAGCTAGCGGTGCATCCTAAAATGCTAGCGATAGCGCTCCGATTCCCTGACACTGAGTTATCCGCCCCCGTCAACATGAATCACGGAAGAGATAAGCGCCCTGCTAAGGCAATTAATGTAGGGGAAACACTGACTTTATTCAAAATGTTCTGGAGGAGGACCCCCACTAGTGCCCCCCCCCCTCAAACCAACTGTCAACAATCAATCCATTTTATCAATCAATCCATTTTATCAATCAACCATTATAAAGCACCCTTCATACTAAAAGCAGCTCAAAGTGCTGTACAGAATTATAAAACAATAAACTCACTGGGGGCTGAGCCCCCATAAAGGTCAGATTCTAGAATCGCCCCTGGTTGATATTAGTAAAATTCTTAGAGTTCTTGCAGCTTTTCCAAGGGCAGGTTGCTGTGGGGGCCATCTTGAATTGTTTGTAGATGAACATCGAATGATTATCAATTAAAATATTATTTGAGTCAGGAGATATTTTGCTAACTCTACAAACAAACACACAGACACAGGACAAATCATGATCACCCATGATGGCGGCGGGTGATAAGTAAGGTGACCGTGCTCAAAAGGCTCTTTAGCGTCCGGTCTTTTTCTAGCACGAGCCATGTGTTCTGTTCTCACTCACTGATCTTTACATTAAAAATAAAATGTTAACATATTGTTTGTTTGTTTATTAATTTTTTTCTTTTTTTTTCTTTACAAAAAATACAATACAAATCAATCTCATAAATGATAATGTACAAAATATAAAAAAATGAAAGGTAGCAGAAAGAAGAATAAATCTTATTACCGTATATCTGCCCCTTTTTTCAATCAGTTCAAACAATAATAATCTTCCAGTAACAGAACACAATTAATAACTCTAATTTTCTAACTAATACAATACACATTACGCTACTTCATATATATATTTTTTTTAACAATTCAGTTTTGATCATTTTCTTAAATGTACACATTGACTTGGCATTTTTAACTACATTCTCCAAGCCATTCCATAATCTAATTCCCTGGATTGAGGTAGAACGTCCCTTCAAACTAGTTCTGAATTGTGGTTTTACAAACATCTCTGTCCCTTTAAGATTATAACAACTTTGTGTTTTAACAAAATGCATTTGGATATTTAAAGGTAATGTGTTATTCTGAGTTCTACATCTGTACATCTGTGTGTTTCTGTAAGGATAACATGTATTTGTGGCAGTGTAGCTCACACGAGGCCGTTTCCTCTCTGCTGCTCACATGCAGCCGCTCCGCCTGACTCTTATCTGGCTTCATTTGGCAGCGTTACCTTGGATACGCCGATGAACAGGAAGTTCATGCCTGACGCAGACTTCAGCTCCTGGACGCCGCTGGAATACATCGCAGAGTGAGTGCCGAGGAGAAATGTAATTTATTATTTTTAACGAGTATTTATCTTGTTTCTGTTCTTTCACATCGAACTTGTTTCCTGCGCTTGCGTCTAGTGAGCGTGTTATAAATCTTTTAATGAGGGAGGGGTTTATGGGACAATATGGTGGCTTTTATGAGTGTGTTTTATTTAAACCTTAAATTAAAAACAAAATGTATAAAGACATTATGAAAGAAATGGACAGCAGAATGAAGAGACTCTTCTTTTGACCTACAAATAAATATTTTATTTGAGTTTTGTGGCCCTGAGAGAATAATAGCACGTGTCTTTCATTCCCTGATTTTGTTCTGCTCAGCTTCCTGTCTTTGCCCCCCCCCCCCCTGCTGACACGCAGACACGACCTTATCTGTCCGACCCTCATTCTGTCTCATCGAGGCTGCCACGGCAGAGGATTTCAGTTTCTTTCAGATCGTTTTGTGTCGGTCCTGGCGGCTGTTGCAGTCTCGCATCATCTCCGTTATGAACGTTGTTATTTTAACTTTGATGCAATGTAAGGGGTGTTTGTATCCGTGCAGGCCAAAGGAGAGCAGATGGGATTAGATCCACTCTGATAATCTCTGAGGAAGCAGGTGATGGTCTGAAGGCCAAAACAGTCGGGATCACAGGAAATGAAGGATGAAGGTGGCGGATAGATCATCATTTTGGATCCTCGTCTGCTTCACTTCCTGATCACCTTCTGTTCCATTTGTATCACAAAATTAAAAACATGTTGTTTTTGTCCACCAAACGAATTACCATATTTTCCGGAATATAGGTCGCACCTGAATATAGGTCGCATTGTCCAATTATTGCCAAAGAATTGGAAAAATCCATATATAGGTCGCACCTACGTCAAAATGTGGACCGTGTTTAGCTCTGCTGCAAATGTCTCTTCCACAGGAGCGCACAGCAAGGCTTTTAAGAAGATTAACACTTAAAAACAATTATTTGTTTGATAAAAATTATAGCAAATATGTGTCTGAGCTGAACTTTTCTTTAATAAATGAATAATTTTAGCAGGATAAACACCTAAAAATATATATTTGTTAGCTGACATTATTGTAAGAGTGTGTCTCAGTTTAATTTTTGTTAATAAATGATTACAAATCAGCTTATTTTATAAAAAGCCATAAATAGGTCGCACCTGAATATAGGTCGCAGGGCATGCAAAAATGATAAAAAAAGCCGTGACCTATATTCCGGAAAATACGGTAGACTTTGTTTAAAAGCCACCACAAAAGAAACAAATTAAAATCATGAAGATGAGTTTCTCTGTAAATAGTTTTCTGTTCTGACTTCAGGTCCACGCACTTCAAATGAAAGGCTCAGCACTCTGAAGGAATGCTTGTCACCCGCTGCCTTTCATTCAGAGTTTTAGACCACGATCACCTTACGATGAGAGAAGGTGAAGTTCTAGCTCAGGGGTCTGCAACCTGTGGCTCTTTGGTCCCTCTGCAGTGGCTCTTTCAAGCTTTGACCAAAACTGACATAAACCTGAATTTTATTGGTTGTACAAACAACAAAAACAGAATTAGTTCAAACTGTTTTCCTCTCATTGCTTTTATGCGTGAACAATGGAGCGAGTACAAAAAGTAAAATGTACTTTAACGTGATGCTTTATTTCTTTATATGAATAACTGTCTGCATAGTTTATTTAAAAAATGGTAAACAATGATTCTCCCCCCCACACACACACACACAAATTTACAAGAATCTGGTCTTTTTCTTTAATAAATGTTAAAAATCTTTATATATTTCATGCTTTATAATGTCACCCTTACTGTCCACAAATGCCCCCTCCAGCAAACCTAAAGTGGCCCATGGGCCACCACTTGATAACCACAGTTGTAGCGGTGCCGGACACATTTAATGTCGTGAACGAAGGCGTATAATGGCTCTTTTGATCGTAAAGGTTGCAGAGCCCTGTTCTAGCTGTTTCACTTTAACCTCCTAAATCAGGACTATTCATCTAAACTGCTCAAGGGGCCACAGTTACTGAAAGCCAAGAGCTCAGGGGCCAGATGTCCATCAGTTATCCTCATGACGTCTGTTTTATGGTTTAAAATGTAGTTTTAGTTAAACATGAGCCCTTTGGTGGCCGGACTGAACTCACCCGTGGGCCTGATTTGGCCCCCGGGCCGCCAGTTGAATCCTAAATGAACATGATCTCATGCAGAGTCCAGGATGACTAAACGTTGACCACACCAAAGTACTGTATTGGTAAATAGTTGTTATAAGATCAGCTGCTGTGGTGGCCATTTTGAATGGGTTTAACCCCGACATGTTCTCAGATTACAGCCATACTTTGTATTGTTGTATTTTTGGGGCGACCGTGGCACAGTGGTAATGGCAGTCGACCCCCGATCGGAAGGTTGGAGGTTCGAATCCCGCGTCCGCCCACCATGTGTCGTTGTGTCCCTGGGCAAGACACTTAACCCCGAGTTGCTCCCGGTAGGTCTGGATGGCGCCTTGCAAGGCAGGCTACCACTACCGGTGTATGAATGTCTGAATGAATGGGTGGATGGCTGGTATTGTAAAGCGCTTTGGGGCTCCTCACAGGGGGCTGGAAAGCACTATATAAATAAGCTCCATTTACCATTTGTATTTGTGTTGTATAATTTTATTCATTTCATATTAAAACAATGACAATTTTTAAAAGAAAAAATAAACAAAAAACATAAAATGAAAGGAAGCAGAAGAAGAAAACATTTCTTATCATATCTGCTCCTTGTAAAACTATCAATTCAAACATTAACATACATATTTGTAATACAAAAGTATACAGTCTCATCCGAGATATACAGTCACATCAAAATACCTATTATAATTTGTTAAATTAGAATCAACTTAAATGTTACTCTTCAACAAAATAGTTTTAATCATTTTCTTAAATATTAGTATGGACTTCACATTTTTACATTGTCCTCTAGTCCATTCCAAAGATCAATTCCTTTTATTGTAGTAGACCTACCCTTTAAACTGGCTCTAAACTTAGGTTTAACAAACATTTCTGTTCCCTTTAAATCATAGCAACTAATCCTTTTCACTTTCATTCAAACCAATCCAGAAATGTAGGAGATATTTTGCTAACGGTGTCCAGCAGGTTATGGCAAAGTTTTAGCTAAAGATGGGGTACAAGTGGCTGCATCAAACTCAATCTCAGTTTTTGATGTCTATAATTACAGTAGTTGGCTGTGGCGGCCATCTTTAATGGAATAAACTCTTGGAACGTTCATTACTTGTAAATGATTATTTCCTGAAAGTTTCATTAAAATTCATCCAGTTGTTCGTGAAATAATTTGCTCAGACATCAAACATGCAGAAATGAGCAAAAACATTATCACCCTTTTTTACTCTGTCAAAAGAAAATTTATCCTGCAAGTTACCAGTAATCAGTTCTGTTACAATGTTTTCATTAACCAAAGACGGGACATGTGGCCCGTGGTGAAACTAACTGGCTTCAGGTTTATTAAATATTCATTCATCCATTCTTTCTGCAGGTTGGTCACACTGAGTCACGAGGACTGACCTGTACACGTTATTTTTTCTTTTAACTGTGATTTTTTTAAACAAAAACCATAAAAATGTAACGTTGCGCTGCTTTGGCTGGTTGTTGGTGAATGTGTTCTCGTGTTTGTTTCTCCTGCAGAACGTTCTTCGGCTGGGCCACGGGGGAGAACCGTCCAGCTTCAGGAAGCCTGATGCAACTCCTCACTGCTGGAGGAGAAACTCAGGTTGCTGCTGCTCTGTAGAGGAGGTGGGGAGACGGAAGGTGTGAGGAGGAGGAGGTGACGGACAGAGATGACCAGATGGGTGTCTTGTGTGGGGGGAGAGGTTTTTTTTGTTTTATTTTATAGTAAAGCAGCCTCACAGCGCCATCTAGCTGTAGAACACCACCACTGTAACAGACTGGAAAATGAATGAAAACAAACTGTTTGGAGCATTGCAACTTAATCACAGTTTTCAATAGTTTAAAGATCAGCGACGTGAAATTATGGTTTAGAAGTGTTGTAGTATTACATACCAATCTATTAGACTCATTAAGCGGGGGCTGGTGTGAAAACAGGAGCTAATGATGATTCATGCAGGTCAGGTTTGAGGGGAAAGTTTTCTGCAGAACTTCACATCTCACTCTTCATGTTCGCTCGTTGTTAAAGATGTGGCACTTCCATAGTTTTCTTCTGCTGCTGTGTTCTGTGAAGGCGCTCTGCCTCTGCATTGAGTCCAGGGAAGCTGCCGCCGCCGCCTCCAACACACGAGGTGGCGTGGCCTTGTTTGAGTCTTTGTACCTTTTAAAATGTTCTTTGTGTCCTCCGTACAAAATAAATGGTGTTCTGATCCCGATGGTGAGTTTTCTAAATGTCTTCTAGCTAAAATTCACAACAAACTGCATCAAGAATAAACAGACTCAACATTTGTTTCTAAACCTTTCTTATACTTTTTATTTTGTGCTTTTTCTGCATAAAGACACAAATGTGCTTTTCAATAGGAAATGTAAAACAGCAGTAAAGAAACCCAAAAATGTTTCATGAAGATATCTACTGTGTATAGAAGTATAGATAGATGGATAGATAGATAGATGTAGATGGATAGATAGATGTAGATAGATAGATAGATGTAGATAGATAGATAGATGTAGATAGATAGATAGATGTAGATAGATAGATAGATGTAGATAGATAGATAGATGTAGATAGATAGATAAGCTTGGATTTCTAAAAGACATTTAAAAAAATGTTTAATAATTAAATGATCAGGTACGGTATGTTTTATCTTGAGTTGTAATGAAAACTTGAAATATAAAAGGTTTTACTCCAAGTATTTTTTAAATGTAAATAATTCTGTGCATCCAAAATATTGGTCAACACATTTATAGTAATAGAATATCAACTGAAGCTTAAAATCAGTAAATGTAAATGTGGGGAAATTATTTTTAGAAACCGATTTAAAGCTCGGGTGACTTTATGGGACTGATTGTGTTCCACTTGTTTTTAAATGTTTATTAAATTTGTTCTTTTTTTTTTTTACAAAAGAAAGAATACAAGACAATCCCATAAATGATAATGTAGAACTTGATTTAATTTTGTATACTCTATCTATCTACTCTAGATTGTGTGTCATAAATGTTGCAAACGATGTGTTTCTAGAAACTTCATCAAAAGATGCACCCAGTTTAAATTCAGCTGTAATTAAAGGCCTTGCCGTCCTTAAAGGAATGCATGTCGCCTGTGGCTTTACATGTTTTGGACCAATCATGATGAACATGACAGTTGGTAAACCTTGAAAGTTATACATTTTGCACAATCATGCGATGTTTCGTGATCTCGTATGTTGAGTATGTTATAAATGAATTCAGCTACTGCCACACCGAATATTTGTATTTAACTTAAATCTAGTTATTTTTTGTGCAAGCAGTTACTTTTTTGGGAGTTTCACTGAAATCCATCAAATAGTTTGAGATATTTTGCTAACAGACAAACAGAGTTGACTCCAGCAAAGGTGTATGCGTTGGAGATGAGCTACTGTATCTTAAAACGTCAGCTCAGTGTAAAATCAGCTGAGTTGTTGTCCCCCTTGTTTTAAAGCCAGGTTTCTGGGCAGCCATCTTGAATTGAGTTTCACTGCAAATAAGTTAATTAACAATTAAGTACATTAATTAGTTGTGGAGGTCAAATTAGTGACTGCTGTGGAAGTTTCCTTTAAATCCATAGTGCTCCATGGATATTTTGCTAACCGTCCAAACAAACACCAGTTTCTCCACCAGCACGGCCACTAGGTGGCGCTCTTCAGCTGCCTGTGGTTTCCAGTCATAATCAAATGGATGAGTTAACGCCTGAAGTTGAATATGCACAGCCGTGCACACTCTGTGTAAAAATAACTTGCAGAAGAACCCTTTAGCGCTCACTCTGCCGTGCACGACTGATTGCTGAGCATCCAGGCCTTTCACCTCGGCAAATACAAATCCACTGCAGCAACATCTGGGAAGGCGTCAGTTTAAAGCCTGGATTATGACAAAAAACAGATTATTCTGCAGCCTCGTTCCTCTCGGCTCAAAATATTGTTTAAGCATCCGATACGTTCACCCCTCGGCAAGGAGCAAGTAAAGTGTGGAGCTGGGCCTTCGTCTTAAACTCCACCATTTCTCCTGGCAGGCCGCAGGTCCAGGGGACTCTACGGTTGTTGACGAGCACGCTGCAATAAATCACCGTGCTGAGGATTAATAGGAAAGTGCAAAGCGCCTCCGCTCACTGTAGCTGATATGTATTTATTCTACGTGGCGTAGCAATTCATCTCACCGTGTGTACACTGTGTGTGTGAGGACCCGAGGCGACTCCAACACGTCTGCATACATTACCTCCCATGATGCCAGCACTACAGCGTGATTGCCCCTGGGGACAGAGTCGGTGTTTATCACAGAAAGTGTTTTAGCTGATCAAAGATTAGAGCGGAGACGGAGCATGTTGTTTCTGTTTCAGCGGGGGCAGATAAGTTGTCACCCGGTGCCACCGACGCCATTGTTCCATGCACCCTGTAAGAGAGGCAGATTATGTGCGTGTCACAGGTGCAGCGTGGCGCTCCGAGCATTCGTGTCAGGTGCTCAAGCTTCATGCAGAAGCACAACTTTTTCCACTTTGCTAATCGTTGTTGAGTCTTGGTATGTAAACTAAAGATCACTAAAGTGTGTTCTGTATTTTTAAACAGCTGAAGACCAGTAACTGGTCATCTGGACCATTAGCTGCTGACTTCTTGTATCAGTAGACGGTTCTGGAAACTGAAACGTACTGTACTGAATCCATCAAGACCTTTGCAAACTGGAACATTGTTTGTATCAGCAGCTGTAATGGTCCAACTTCTCTACAATGTTTCCATATACAGAAGGTGCCTTTTGACACCCAAACATCAAGTGATGCTTAAATTCATTTTTACTACAGTAACCCAGAGGGGACAAACTTTCCTGTTTGTAGCAATGTGGGCCAAGATGGTGTAGAACAGGGGTCACCAACACGGTGCCCGCGGGCACCCGGGTGCCCCCAAGGACCATTTGAGGTGCCCGCGGACCTGTTCTAAAATTAGTACAACTCACTACTAAGCTGCATTTAAAATTTCATTTTATTCAGTTGTTATTCTTTTTTGTATTTATATATATTTTAAAATGTCTATCTTAAAAATATGTTCTTAAAAATGTGTTTATTATACTTTTTTTCAATAGACTATATGCCACGGACTTCTGTTCTGGCACTTCCGCATTCATGAGCTGGACCGCGCACTTCCGGTTAGCGGGAAAGACACGAACATAAATGACTAAATACAATTAACAAAACATCTGCATACACACCAATAATAACTCTATACACATATAAATCCATATAAATCTATGGTGACGTTGCCCCTATGGATAGCCATGATAAATTGTCGCCCTAACCCCCCCTCGGAACAGCTGTACCCACCGGTGGGCGGACACAACGGAACTTACTCAAAGTGACAGTAGCTTGCAGCCGCTTCCCGTTTCGGGTCGTTGTCATGGTCTGCTACTAGGATCAAAAAAGGCGTTCAATACAGAACAACTGGACTTTATTTGTAGCAAACAAGACGTTTCGCTTCTCATCCGAGGAGCTTTATCAACATTGATAAAGCTCCTCGGATGAGAAGCGAAACGTCTTGTTTGCTACAAATAAAGTCCAGTTGTTCTGTATTGAACGCCTTTTTTGATTTTATCATGTCCTGGACGACTGAGAATCTTCACCAGCATTCTGCTACTAGGAGCTAACGCTAACAACAACGGCAGTAGATAGGAACCGGAAGTGCTGGATGTGTCCTATATTGACACATGAATTAACTGAATGACTTCTTTGCTCGGTTTGAGGCATGTAACAGCACACCTGCACATAAACTCCCCCCCTCTCCCGATGACCAGGTGCTGGCACTGTCCTCAGACAGCGTGAGGTGATCATTCATCAAGATCAACGCCCGGAAAGCTTCTGGTCCTGACAACATACCTGGTCGTGTGCTGAAGGACTGTGCAGGAGAACTCGCAGCGGTCTTCACGGACATCTTTAACATCTCACTGAGTCAGGCCATCGTCCCCACCTGTTTCAAAGCCACCACCATCATCCCTGTCCCAAAGAAGGCAACGCCCTCCTGCCTCAATGACTATCGTCCAGTAGCACTCACCCCCATCCTGATGAAGTGCTTCGAACGGCTAGTCATGAAAAGCATCACATCTGTCCTCCCTGCCTCCCTGGATCCCTTCCAATTTGCATATCGGCCTAATCGCTCAACCGACGATGCCATCTCCTCTGCCCTCCACACAGCTCTCACACATCTGGACACGAAAGACTCCTATGTTAGAATGCTGTTCATCGACTTCAGCTCGGCATTCAACACCATCATCCCCCAACAGCTCATCCTTAAACTGGACAGTCTGGGGCTGAACACCTCAATGTGTAACTGGCTGCTAGACTTCCTGACCGGGAGACCACAGACAGTACGGGTCGGGAGTAACACATCTAGCACCATCACATTGAACACAGGGGCCCCACAAGGATGTGTGCTGAGCCCCCTTCTATTCACCCTGCTAACACACGACTGCACACCATCATACAGCTCCAACCACTTCATCAAGTTTGCGGACGACACAACAGTGGTGGGTCTCATCAGCAACAACGATGAGACGGACTACAGGAACGAGGTGAGCCGCCTGGCCTTGTGGTGCGGACACAACAATCTCACTCTCAACGTGGAGAAGACAAAGGAGATTGTTGTGGACTTCAGGAAGAGGGATGCCCAACATGCCCCTCTGACCATCAACAGCACCACAGTGGAGAGAGTGGACAGCACCAAGTTCCTGGGAGTGCACGTCTCAGAGGACCTGTCCTGGAGCAGGAACACTGCATCACTGGCCAAGAAGGCTCACCAGCGCCTCTACTTTCTCCGCAAGCTGAAAAGGGCTGGAGCTTCAACCCCCATCATGTGCACCTTCTACAGGGGTGCCATAGAAAGTGTCCTGACCAGCTGCATCACTGTGTGGTTTGGTGCATGTACTGCATCCTGCCGCAAGAGCCTCCAGCGCATCGTGAGAGCAGCTGAGAAGATCGTCGGCACCTCCTTCCCCTCACTACAGGACTTACACAGCAACCGCCTCACTCGGAAAGCCCACTGCATGGCAGGTGATCCCACACACCCACTACACAGCTGCTTCAGCCTGTTGCCTTCAGGGAGGAGACTGAGGAGTCTCCAGGCTCGAACCAGCAGACTGAGAGACAGCTCTGTTCATCAGGCAGTCAGGATGCTTGAAGCCTGGGATATGGTTGACGCGTCGCATAGGGCGCGAGAGAGCGCGCGTCCAAAGTGACGCAATCGCGAAGTCCCCGCCCCCGCGCTTTGGCCAGCGCGTTGGTTTCGCGCGTGGTCGTGCACCTTCCAGATTTTGAAGCTCCGCAAGCCTAGCGCGCACCGAATTGATTGACAGGTCGGGTAGGGACCTCACCGACAGCCTTCACGCCAGAGCCTGCAGCTGTCTGCGCCGCTGTGGTCGTGGAAACGGCGTCGCGACGCATGGAGGAATGTTTTTTATGTGATTCAAATGTATTAAATTCCCCGAGCGAGCGGAAAGCCATTTGTTTTTGTTGTGTGATTTCAAACAGTTCTTCTTCTACGGTAGATTTCTTCTTCTACACCCTTTCTTGCAACATATGCACAGGTTTTAGAGGGTACTGCCACCTGCTGGTCAGTAAAAGAACAGCACTTTGCCATGCGCTGCCGTGCTACACTATAAACGCATGAAGCCGCACGGCACAGTGCACGCGCAGCACGCACGCTCCAGCTTGCGGACCAAAGCGCGACTATATCCGAGCCTTAACTCTCTGTCTGCTCTGCCCTCCCTCCCACTTGTACTGCCTTAATCACAAAAAACTTTCACACACCACCACATAACACAAAGATTTTAACACTGGACTCTCTGTCATCAAAACGGGTTATTCACTTAACTCACGGTCATGTGCTCATTCAGTTTGCACTACTTCTCATATTTGCACTAAAGTTTGTATTACATTACTGCCTATAGTCATACTACTGTTTACATTCACTGTTTACATTTATTACTACTGTTTTCATTCAATACACTACTGTTTTATATATACATTATATATATATATATATATATATATATATATATATTTTTTACTAGCCTTATTGCATATGCCACTTTACCTCTATACCAATATCAACTACCTCATACATATACTGTGTACATAAACTTCATATGCTGCTTTGTCACTCTATTACAAATGTCAATGCCAGAACTTTCATTTTATTTTATAGATATACTTTTTACACTTTTATACTACTATGCAAAAAACTCAGGACAGTATTACACTTTTGTTATTTCATTTTATGCTTATGTTTATTAAATGTTTAGTGTTTTAGTGTTGGTGTAACTTTTCATACTTTCATACTACTACTATGCAAAAACTACTATGCAAAAACTCAGGACAGTATTACACTTTTATTATTTCATTTTATGCTTATGTTTATTAAATGTTTTAGTGTTTTAGTGTTTAAATGTTTACTGTTGCACCGAGGGACAGAGAGAAATGCAATTTCAATCCTGTGTATGTCCTGTACATATTGCAGTTTTGACAATAAAGTTTACTTTGACTTTGACTTGACTTTGATATTTTAACGGAGGTACGTCACACCTACCCGTGGCATATAGCATATTTACGCTTTATTATTTCCGAAGAGTTTATCAAACTGGTGGCCTTTGTATGACTCCGTACCCACGAAGTAGCTCTCAGTTTCGAAAAGGTTGGTGACCCCTGGTGTAGAGTTAGGGCAGCCGTTCTGGGACCAGAAAAGTAGTGGTTTGACTCTCCGCCATGCCCACATGTCATGGTGTCTCGAAGCACGATACGCAATCCCTAACTGCTCCCAGGATGCTTACATAGCTGCCCACTCTCCACCTGGGTGTATCTCAGGTGTGATGGGTTAAATGCAGAGAACTAATTTATGCCTCTTTTCCACCGCTCGGCTCGGCTCGGGTTGGATCGGCTCAGGTCGGCTCAGTTCGGGTCGGGTCACATCTATGTTCTGTTTCCACAGCTTTTTTGTACCCCTTCTGTGGGCGGGGTCCAGAATCCTACTCGTCTTACCACATGGTGGCAGTAGTGTTCCTCAAGCTATTTACTACAGTACTAGCCACCACTAGAAGAAGAACACAATAAAGACTTTGTATCACATATTATCAATTCTATCAAAAACCACATAGCTGATATTTTTCAAAAAAATCTAGTGTGATCACAACATGTTCATATACGAAATGTATCCTGTTGGAGTTATTTGAAATAAAATTCAATGTTTTATAGACATAAATGTGTCAACCTACGTCCATTATTTTCTACTTTGTATCACATATTATCAATTCTATCAAAAACCACATAGCTGATATTTTTCAAAAAAATCTAGTGTGATCACAACATGTTCATATACGAAATGTATCCTGTTGGAGTTATTTGAAATAAAATTCAATGTTTTATAGACATAAATGTGTCAACCTACGTCCATTATTTTCTACTTTGTATCACATATTATCAATTCTATCAAAAACCACAAAGCTGATATTTTTCAAAAAAATCTAGTGTGATCACAACATGTTCATATACGAAATGTATCCTGTTGGAGTTATTTGAAATAAAATTCAATGTTTTATAGACATAAATGTGTCAACCTACGTCCATTATTTTCTACTTTGTATCACATATTATCAATTCTATCAAAAACCACAAAGCTGATATTTTTCAAAAAAATCTAGTGTGATCACAACATGTTCATATACGAAATGTATCCTGTTGGAGTTATTTGAAATAAAATTCGAATTTTTATAATTTATTTTCGTTGTGCAAACACAGGTTTTGGAAAAAGTCAAAGCGAAACTACTTTAAATGCAGCACATTTGACCATACGTGACAATATTAAAGCGTGGTTAAGCTCAGGAGCCCTCGTACTATTAAAGTCAGCTATGAAATATATTTTATATCTGTTCATTGAGCTACATTTAAAGACATAAAGCCGCCCGCGCGCCGCGTGTTGCTCGTGGCGAACCTATTTTTTTAAAATCCTGCAGTTTTGAGCAGTACGTGATTTTATTAAGGACACGTTCAGCTGAAGACCCATCTTTGCTATAAATTTAAAAAATAATAATTGTTTTTACCGTGTTTATCATGTAAAAGTCCTGCAGTGATCGCGTCCCTCGCTTCCGTAAAAACAGCTCTCGTCTCCTCCTTCCTACTTCCGGAGCGGGTGAGCTCGCTTCAGTACCCCTCTGAAACCAGCCCGAAAATCTCAGGAAATCTCGCGCGGCTCCGCTCGGAATATCCGGTGGAAAAGGATGAAAGGGGGTCTCTGCGACGCACATATGACGTAACATCCGACCCGAGCCGACCGGTGGAAAAGGGGCATAAGTCATTGATGACAGGTGTGTTTTGTCAATTTACATACAGTAGGATGTGTGTGTGTCTTCTGTAAGCCCTGCTTCCACACGCTGAACTTTGAATGTGTCACAGGTATGTGTTATCTCAAGTATGTGTGTGTGTTAGCTTTCAATTTACATAGGTTGGTGCGTGTCCTCCAGCCTGTTTATAACTTCACTCTCTCACAGTCTGCTCATTGAATTGATAAAGCTCCCCGGCTGGGAAGCGAAAAGTTTTCTGTTACAAATAAAGTCCAGTTGTTTCTGTATTGAACGCCTTTTTGATTTTATCATGTCCTGGACGACTGAGAATTTTCACCAGCATACAACACATAGCACTTAATTTATGTGGACACTGCTCATTTTGTTGCAGTTGGATGTTTAGGCCAGTAGATGTCACTGCATCCACAACACTAAAACTTTAATGTTTACATTTGTCCGTCCGTCCGTCCGCCCATCCATCCAGTATTATTGTCGTCTTACCCGTTCCTAGCGGTGAGTGTAGCTGCTCCACAGAGGAAGCTGTTTCAGTTTATTTGTGAATTCTGCTTTTCCTTTTTTTACATTACTATTTTTATGTACCATATTTTCCAGTGGATAAGTCGCATCACTCCAAAAAAAAAATCATCCATCCGTTATCTTTTACCCGCTTCTTCCATTTTGGGTCACGGGGGTCGCCGATGCCCATGTCCAGCAATCACTGTGCGAGGGGCGGGGTACACCATGGATGGGTCACAAAAAGCATAATGAAGAGGAAAAACGCATAAGTCACGTCGACATATGTCACATTTATTAAGCATCACGGCTTACCCATCATGTTTATAATGCGTTTATTTAATGGTCATAACAGCTTCATTTTGTTCCTCCGCCTGCACCAGCTGAGTGAAGCGAGCGCACATGGGAAGACTCGCTGTTGCAGTTCTTAAAAATTTAAAGCGTCAGTCAAAAATTGTGTTATGAATATGGAAAAAAGTGTATGTCGCTTTGGAATATAAGTCGCAGGACTGATAAAAAGATGCAAAAAACTGTGACTTATACACTGGAAATATGGTATCTGTCCACAAAATGACCAAATGATGTGTTGCCAGACTTTATCCATTTTACTTGTTTTATTTATTTCCACAAAGCGCAGCTTTTATTTTCAATAAAACAAAAATCCTTCCATCCATCAAGTATTATTGTCGTCTTACCTGTTCCTAAAGGTGAGTGTAGCTGTTTCACAGAGGAAGCTCTTTTCGGCTCATTTCAGCTAATTTCAGCTTGTCACTACTCTTAGCTCCTGATGTAAAGAGAAGGTTGGGATGTAGCTTGATTTATAAATCAACATGTTTGCCTCATGGCTCTTCTTTGTCTCACCCTTCTCCCTCCTTGGTAACGAGGCTCTACAGGTACAGTAGATGAGATTCACCCTGAGATGTTCAAGGCTGTAGATATTTTTGATGTTGTGGCTCGCATGCTACTCTAACATGTTGTAAAGACTGGGGACAATAATGTTTTTGGCCAGAAGATTTGTGTAGTTGTCCTTGTTTAGTGTGAAGAGTGATTACAGGGTGGTCTCCAGCTGCAGGGGATCCCACTTCTCAACCACTTGTGTTGGCTGTGTGGCTGGAGACAATGGTTTGAAGGTCCAGTTGTCATTTTAGAAGAATCAGTTCAGTTTTTGTTCTGTTTTCAACACTAGACCAGCTGCCTTAAAAATAAATTGTTAGCTTTTAATGCTTAAACAAGAAATATATTGAACAGTGATGCTGCCTTTTGGTTCAAAAACAGTAAAATGCCTAAAGATCTAATAATTTACTCATTGTTTGTGTGAAAAACTGTAGCATGCACGGTATAAATATCTGTGCTGGGGTCAGGAACAATGAAACCTCTCTGGTTTGGACCAACAACACACAGTCGCTTGAATTCTCTTCAAAAGTAAAATTAGGAGAAAGTCAAAATTCAACATGTGTGTAATTCTTTTTTAAACAGTTACCAAATAAAATCTTTCTTGGTCTATATAAAAAATACTTTTGATACTAACAATCAATGGAAAACCAAACCTTGTAGTTTTCATTTAAACCCATACCAGCATATGATGGATGAGTCTGCACACAGAGGACCCGGGCCAGAATTAGCCTTATTGACAGTGGATTGAGGCTTTCAAGCCCAGACTGTCTCTGTGATTCAATTCATTGTGAGGCAGAGCGAGGAGCAGCGTCCAGTCCTGCTCACATGAAACCCCTCGAGGTGAATTTCCTGATTAAAGCCCGTCTCTTCCCATCCCCCCCCCTCCTTGAGCCCCCTGTAGTTGTGTGAGCGTATCTATGCATCTGTGCAAGTACACACAAGGACATTCATGTGAATTACCTAAGCATGCATGCTTTTTTTGTATTTTTTATTATAGTGCATGTAATAATCCTGCAGTGATGCATTAAAAAACCAAAAATGTGTTTATTAAAATTCTTATGTGAGCAACATTTTTTATGATGCAAATTTCTGCTTGTTTTTTTTAAAGATTCATACCATTTGTACTGTTGTACATTTTTCTTTTGTGGAAAAATGTATTTTCCTATAACGGTTGTTTCTGTTCTGTTGAAAGGTACTCGTCATAAAACGTGCACGTGTTTGTGTGTGTGCAGGCGTTTTTTGTGTGTGAGATGGCGAGGTGCCATGTGGAAGCCATTCAGACCTGGAGCTGCAAGGCGCACATGGAAGGTGAGGACAGATGGTAGTGGTTAGGCCTCGGCTGCTCCCAGTAACCTGACCTGCAGGAGGACGACCAGCCACCACATGTGTTGTGTGAGAAGAAGTCGCCCACAACTCAAGAACAGCCTCTCGCTTCCTGAAAGGCTCTTCTCTGAGCTGCGATCTGAAACGACAGAAAGAGTTCAAACAGAATCATCATGAGATCCGCTCTATTAGGATTTGTGTTTTTATGCTTCATAAAGTAAACGAGGAAATTATGAAATGGTCTGGATCTAGTGAGGAGTACACTATGGTGTCAGAATAAAGATATAAAATTAATATAAACATAAAGTCCAGTTTGGTGCTCGTAGGTTCAGTGCTCTTGTCCATGAGCTGCAAAAAATGTAGATGTTTGTCACATCTTGTCACCAGGATTCTGCTTTATTCGTATTTGACAACAACAAAAAATTTAAACAGATTGCATAATCCCATTAAATATAAAAGTCCCTTTTTAATTGTTGTTTAAATGTTATAAAGAGAGATCAATTCTTACGAAGAAAAAGCTCTTTGAGACCAGGGAACAGAAAATAAGAGAGATTATTTCTTCATGCAGCTTTGATATGCAAACAATGGCTTATTTTCTTGAGACGTACAGCAGCGTTATTTATTTATTTCCATTTTTTTATTGTTCAGTCGTCCAAGTTCTTGTTGTGCATTACTTTCCCTCACACTCAGCTTATTAAATCCCCTCCTGGTGGACTTGAGGTCTGGAGCTGATAGCAGGCGGCAGCTGTCTGCTCCTGTGTCCATTCAATGCACAAACTGTAAAACATCACAACAACAGTGACTCCTGTAATTCTTCTTTGTTTACATGTTGTGCCTTTTTATTTGTAGGTATTTGAACTCAGGTGATGTCATTTAATGTAACTTGTATCCACGCCCCACTATATTTTAGAACAGGGGTGAGCAACTTTCTTTTTATTCAGAGGACCAAGTCGAGATATTTAAAGCAATCAAAGGACCTCATAGAGAACTGGAAGATTAATTTTCTTTAACGCAGATAATCAGCAAGACTTTTTCCTGGTCCAACAAAGGTTAAGTTGATCTTCTTTGTTGAAATGTTTTGTCTTTTATCCAAAAGTTGGAGTCAGTCTCCACACCATCACAGACATCTACATCTCCAGATGCAGGAGTTGCTGCTGATCTGTTCCATGTTGCTGCTGATCTGTTCCATGCTGCTGCTGATCTGTTCCATGTTGCTGCTGATCCATTTCATGTTGCTGCTGAGCTGTTTCATGTTCCTGTTGATCTGTTCCATGTTGCTGCTGATCTGTTCCATGTTGCTGCTGATCTGTTTCATGTTGCTGTTGATCCGATTCATGTTGCTGCTGAGCTGTTTCATGTTGCTGCTGATCTGTTCCATGTTGCTGCTGATCTGTTTCATGTTGCTGCTGATCTGTTCCATGTTGCTGCTGATCTGTTCCATGTTGCTGCTGATCTGTTCCATGTTGCTGCTGATCTGTTTCATGTTGCTGCTGATCTGTTTCATGTTGCTGCTGATCTGTTTCATGTTGCTGCTGATCTGTTTCATGTTGCTGCTGATCTGTTTCATGTTGCTGCTGATCTGTTCCATGTTGCTGCTGATCTGTTTCATGTTGCTGCTGATCTGTTTCATGTTGCTGCTGATCTGTTTCATGTTGCTGCTGATCTGTTTCATGTTGCTGCTGATCTGTTTCATGTTGCTGCTGATCTGTTTCATGTTGCTGCTGATCTGTTTCATGTTGCTGCTGATCTGTTTCATGTTGCTGCTGATCTGTTTCATGTTGCTGCTGATCTGTTTCATGTTGCTGCTGATCTGTTTCATGTTGCTGCTGATCTGTTTCATGTTGCTGCTGATCTGTTTCATGTTGCTGCTGATCTGTTTCATGTTGCTGCTGATCTGTTTCATGTTGCTGCTGATCTGTTTCATGTTGCTGCTGATCTGTTTCATGTTGCTGCTGATCTGTTTCATGTTGCTGCTGATCTGTTTCATGTTGCTGCTGATCTGTTTCATGTTGCTGCTGATCTGTTTCATGTTGCTGCTGATCTGTTTCATGTTGCTGCTGATCTGTTTCATGTTGCTGCTGATCTGTTTCATGTTGCTGCTGATCTGTTTCATGTTGCTGCTGATCTGTTTCATGTTGCTGCTGATCTGTTTCATGTTGCTGCTGATCTGTTTCATGTTGCTGCTGATCTGTTTCATGTTGCTGCTGATCTGTTTCATGTTGCTGCTGATCTGTTTCATGTTGCTGCTGATCTGTTTCATGTTGCTGCTGATCTGTTTCATGTTGCTGCTGATCTGTTTCATGTTGCTGCTGATCTGTTTCATGTTGCTGCTGATCTGTTTCATGTTGCTGCTGATCTGTTTCATGTTGCTGCTGATCTGTTTCATGTTGCTGCTGATCTGTTTCATGTTGCTGCTGATCTGTTTCATGTTGCTGCTGATCTGTTTCATGTTGCTGCTGATCTGTTCCATGTTGCTGCTGATCTGTTCCATGTTGCTGCTGATCTGTTCATGTTGCTGCTGATCTGTTCCATGTTGCTGCTGATCTGTTTCATGTTGCTGCTGATCTGTTTCATGTTGCTGCTGATCTGTTCCATGTTGCTGCTGATCTGTTCCATGTTGCTGCTGATCTGTTTCATGTTGCTGCTGATCTGTTCCATGTTGCTGCTGATCTGTTTCATGTTGCTGCTGATCTGTTTCATGTTGCTGCTGATCTGTTCCATGTTGCTGCTGATCTGTTTCATGTTGCTGCTGATCTGTTTCATGTTGCTGCTGATCTGTTTCATGTTGCTGCTGATCTGTTTCATGTTGCTGCTGATCTGTTTCATGTTGCTGCTGATCTGTTTCATGTTGCTGCTGATCTGTTTCATGTTGCTGCTGATCTGTTTCATGTTGCTGCTGATCTGTTTCATGTTGCTGCTGATCTGTTTCATGTTGCTGCTGATCTGTTTCATGTTGCTGCTGATCTGTTTCATGTTGCTGCTGATCTGTTTCATGTTGCTGCTGATCTGTTTCATGTTGCTGCTGATCTGTTTCATGTTGCTGCTGATCTGTTTCATGTTGCTGCTGATCTGTTTCATGTTGCTGCTGATCTGTTTCATGTTGCTGCTGATCTGTTTCATGTTGCTGCTGATCTGTTTCATGTTGCTGCTGATCTGTTTCATGTTGCTGCTGATCTGTTTCATGTTGCTGCTGATCTGTTCCATGTTGCTGCTGATCTGTTCCATGTTGCTGCTGATCTGTTCCATGTTGCTGCTGATCTGTTCCATGTTGCTGCTGATCTGTTCCATGTTGCTGCTGATCTGTTCCATGTTGCTGCTGATCTGTTCCATGTTGCTGCTGATCTGTTTCATGTTGCTGCTGATCTGTTTCATGTTGCTGCTGATCTGTTCCATGTTGCTGCTGATCTGTTCCATGTTGCTGCTGATCTGTTCCATGTTGCTGTTGATCTGTTCCATGTTGCTGCTGATCTGTTTCATGTTGCTGCTGATCTGTTTCATGTTGCTGCTGATCTGTTCCATGTTGCTGCTGATCTGTTCCATGTTGCTGCTGATCTGTTTCATGTTGCTGCTGATCTGTTCCATGTTGCTGCTGATCTGTTCCATGTTGCTGCTGATCTGTTCCATGTTGCTGCTGATCTGTTCCATGTTGCTGCTGATCTGTTCCATGTTGCTGCTGATCTGTTCCATGTTGCTGCTGATCCATTTCATGTTGTTGCTGATCTGTTTCATGTTGCTGTGTTCATTCGTGCTCATCTGCTCACACAGACTCATGTTCGTGCTGCTGTTCAGCATATTTTTGTTGTTGTTTTTGTACTACGAGTGGTTAGTATATTTTTAGTTTAATGTTTTTCTTAGTTCATGTCTTAGATATTATTACTGTTTTTTTAAACATTTTATTGTTGGTTGTAACTGGGACCCTGTGTGCGTAATCTTGTTCCACCACATGTACCACCAGCCGAGAGACGTAGTCTCTCCAGTATGTCCTAGGTTTCACGGGGTCTCCTCCCAGTCGGACAAGTCTGAAGCAGCTCCCTGGGAAGGCGCCCAGGAAGCATCCTTACCAGATGAACCACCTCAACTGGTTCCTCTGGATGTGGAGGAGCAGCAGTTCTACTCCATCTCTTCTGATCACTGAACTTCTCACACTATCTCTATCACTAAGTAGTTCTAGGCGCTTTATCCAATGCTCCCTTAGAACCTTAGAGGAGGTGTCAATGAAGTTTTTGTCCATTAAAACTGCTCTCCTGTTGGCACTCACGTCTGCAAAAAGGGTGAGTGACCTTTGTGCACTCTCTGTGGCTCCCTCGTGTTTACAAATTAAACCTGATGGGAGCTCAGCAACTTTGAGGCCTAATCCAGCTTTCATGCCAAAGTCTATCACCAGCAGTTTTTAGATCTTGGACAATAACTCTGAGTGGCTTCCATCTCCCTCCTCACACATCAGAGGAGGAAGTTACGTCACATTTATTGTGCCCAGTCAGAGTCCTCAGATGTTATGTGGCACGCACAGCGGGTGTGTGTCACTATCAAAACCTGTTTGTCCATTATAGGGACAATTCAGCTGGTCATGCTCTGTCCTCGCAGTGCCCCTCTCACTGGCTGTGTGAGGCCATAACATACAAAGCTGCTGGAAAAGAGCCTCCTACGACTACGGGCACATTTTACGCGAGCAATGGCTTCGTCCACAGCTCTGCATGGTGGGATGTCGGTCAGCAACATCTGTTTAGCGGCGGCATGGAGCTCGCCCTGTTCTTTCATCCGTTTCTATTTACGGGATGTTGCTACTTTTTCTATGACTCATTCAGTACTGGGAGTCCTGGATAAGTAGTCGGAGAATACCTCCTAATGTGTTTGGTTATCCCACACCTGCTTAATGGAAGTCAGGAAGTGGGAAATGTTCACCATCAGTATCAGAGATTGTTTACTGTGGTTTTTTGAATGTTGTTCTAACTGTTTCTCTGTACATGGTTCATGTAACAGTTCAGTTGTACCCTATTGAAGGGTGGCAGCCAGAGAGTGTTCCTCTCTCTGACAATGTTGCACAAAAAAAAAATCAAACAAAACAACAACAAACAAACAAACACATTGTCAATGTTGATGCAGGGCATGCCTGGAGGCTGCATCAGAGGCCTGCAGGCCCTTCCACCATAAGGGTGCATTCACACCAGCCCTGTTGTCCCAAACTCTAGCCCGTTTGCCTAGGAAGTGCGGTTCGTTTGGGGAGGTGTGAACACGCCATTAAACTCTGTCACGGAACAAAAAGGCGAACTCGGACCCCCCCTAAAAACCTTTGTCTCGGTCCGGTAGAAGAAAACTTCTGCGCGGTTCGAGTACATTGTGAATGCAACCAGACCGAGCACCACTCCTTAAGCAGGAAGTGGAACTACAGCGCAAGGCAAACAAACACTTACCTCATATGGAGCCGTCAGCTGCCTTGTGTGAAAAACTGAAAGTTATGCACCATAACTCATGTTCCCTGAAGGAAGGGAACGAGGTACATTATACTTGCTATGGGAATTGTGCCCCCGCGCGATTATCTGAAGGAATACAATCACGCCTTTTACAGCAGGGGGCGTCACCCCGCGTCAGAGGTACCACCTTTGAGGTACTTAAGCGACTGAGGCCCCTCCATCTTTCTCAGAAATTGCACTTCACCGAGCTTCCTGCATTGAAAAGGGCCAGCTATGTTGCACCTCGTTCCCTTCCTTCAGGGAACATGAGTTATGGTGCATAACTTTCAGTTCCCTTTCAGTTCGGTCTCTTGGTGCAACATACTTGCTATGGGAACGTAATTCATTCACGCCCTTGAAATGCTCAGCAAAATGCATGTGAGAACCTCCATCCTAAGGGACGGGCATCTCTTAGCTGCTTACTACAAGGAATGCAGAGAGCAGATGCCAAGAGGAAGGCCAAATGGGAGAGGCCAAATGGGAGAGACATTCACATGATGTCTCACATGACCTAATAATATATATAACACTAACTAGGAACAACCTAAGCGTGCTCCAGTAGTTTGAGTACTCATCGACTCCTGTTTCCCTTTTTGGGCAGGAGGAGCGATGTTTTCCTCCTTTGATGTTGTTTTCACGGCTCGACTGAAAAGTGGAGCCCATCCTGATGCAGGAGATCATACAAGGAGAGGGGAAATCTTTCCATTCTACATCTCCCAGGCAGAAAAAATAAACATCAAGGGAAACCCTTGTGAATTTTAATTGCTGCTTATGTCGGGACAAAGCAACCACGGGGCGGCCGTGGCGTAGTGGTAATGGCAGTCGTCCCCCGATCGGAAGGTTGGCGGTTCGAATCCCGGTTTCCCACACCATGTGTCGTTGTGTCCTTGGGCAAGACACTTAACCCTGAGTTGCTCCCGGTAGGACTGGAAAGCACCTTGCATGGTAGTCTGCCGCTACCGGTGTATGAATGTGTGTAGCATTCAATGTGTGTAGCACTTTGAGATTTTCACTAATGAAAAGTGCGTTATAAATTGAATTCATCATCATCATCATCATCATCATCATCATCATCATCATCATCATCATCATCATCATCATCATCATCATCATCATCATCATCATCATCATCATCATCATCATCATCATCATCAAAGCCCTAGGCTTTCAGCCAGTACCTTTCAGAGGCCAGGCTAAGAGTTGCCACAACTCTGGACGTGGATGTAGAAGTTGTCCACGTGCCTGAGTCAGTAGGTCCCTATGAGGAGGCAATTGCCATGGTGTCCCTGACAACATTGAGCTCAACTCCGGGAACCACGGTTTCTGTGGCCATCTGCGAGCTATGAGGATCAAGGAGAGGGCTCCCCGCCTTACCCGTTCCAATGTCACCCCGATCAGAGGGACATGTGGGAAAGCATAGTAGAGCACCCCTGCTGGCCAATCATGTGCCAGAGCATCTATTCCCAACGGAGCATCTGTCTCCTTCAGGGAGAAATAGAGATCACAGTGTGAGCTAGCTCTGCAGGCAAACAAGTCCACAGAGGCTCTGCCGAAACGTGACCATACCTGCACGATCCGTGGGTTCAGGCTCCATTCGGATACAGACAGAGGCTCTCTTGAGAGGGCGTCTGCTCCATAATTCAGATCACCAGGGACATGAGTTGCCCTAAGTGACAGAACTCTTGGAGCATACCACGTGAGCATCCTCTGCGTCAGATCCAGGAGGGCCCGGGATCTTGTCCCTCCTTCTCTGTTGATGAAAGACACCATGGTCTTGTTATCTGATTTTACCAGGATATGATGTCCGGCAACCAGACCTTTACTGAAGAAGTATTTTAATCCCAAGATGGCCGCGCTCAGACCGGCTGCAGTTTCACGGGCTCCTGGTTCATCCCTAGTTTTTAGTAATTTTAATACAGTAGTGTTTTTGTACCTGACTCTGCGCGTTTTTTTGCGGGTGAATTATAGCCGAACTGAACTGTTAAGAATCTGAACGGATTTACCATAGGGCACAACTGATATCAGCAACAAACTCAAATCAGAGATCGGCAGAATGGAGCTTTTAAGGACATCTTTCTGGAAGCAGATGCGCTCCGGTTCACGCTCCAGGGGAAAGAAAAGGAAGCGGTGCTCCCGAGGTCAGAAGCGGGGCTGCCGAGCAGGAATTATGGCGAGACTGCGGGCAGACGCTAAAACCGGGAGACCCCCCGATGCCGGCTCTTTTTCTGTCCAACGTCCGCTCGCTGGACAACAAAATGGATCTGCTCCGTCTGAGAGTAACAGCGTCAGAGGAAATGAGGAGGTGCTCTGTGCTCTGCCTCACGGAAACGTGGATCTCTAAGGATACACCGGACTCTGTTTATGAGCTGGATGACAGACTCTTTTTCAGAACGGACCGGTGCACCGAGACTACGGGAAAAACACGAGGCGGCGGTGTGTGTGTTTACGTGCACAAGGATTGGTGCTCGAACTGTACTGTCATCAAAAGGCTCTGCTCAGCTGCTGTGGAGTTGATCACAGTAAGGTGCCGTCCTCATTATTTACCCCGTGACTACTCAGTGATCCTTATCACTGTTATTTACATAGCCCCTGATGCTAATGCTAATGTCGCCCAGGGAGAAATTCATGACTTACTCAGCTCGCTGCAGTGTAAATATCCAAAGGGGCTCTTCATTGTTTCAGGTGACTTCAATCACGTGGATTTAAAGGTCTCCCTCCCAACCTTCAATCAGCACATTTCTTCAGCAACAAGAGGAAATAAAACGCTTGACCAAGTCTACACGAATGTGAAGGGGGCGTACACGGCGAAGCCACGCCCACCGCTCGGGGCTTCTGACCACTCCTCTTTGATCTTGGTCCCAGGACAGCTTCCCCCACTCAAACGCTTTAAGCCGGAACAAAGAGAGATAAAAGTTTGGCTTCAAGGTAGCACCCCCATGCTGAGAGACTGTTTTGAAAATACAAACGGGTCTGTCTTCAGGGAGGTAGCCACTGATGGGAGCTCAGTGGATCTGGAACTTTATGCTTCCTCAGTTCTGGGTTATATTAGCACATGCTCTGAAAATGTATCCATAAAAAAATATGTTAAATTTTACCCCAACACAAAACCCTGGTTAAATAAAGAGGTCCGCACCCTGCTGGAAGCCAGGAACACTGCCTCCAAGTCTGGATACACAGAGGAACTGAGAAAGAGCAGGAAAGAACTGGTTGCTGGCATTAAGAAGGCCAAGGCCACATATGCACAGAGGATCGAGAGACAGTTCACCTCACAAGACCCACGGAGCATGTGGAAGGGCATCAAATGCATAACAGATTACAAAGGCAAGAGCAAACAATGCCCCAAGGACCCATCTCTGCCTGATGCCCTCAATAAGTTTTATGCACGTTTTGAAGACCCAAACAGACCAGCTAGCACCAGACTCACCTCATCACCAGATGAAGAGCATCTCAGAGTGACCGCAGCAGAAGTGAGAGGCAGTCTCAGAAGGATCAACCCTCATAAAGCAACCGGACCAGACAACATCCCAGGGAAAGTTCTGAAGGAATGTGCGGACCAGCTCTGTGAGGTGCTGGCTGACATCTTCACCACCTCACTTGCACTGGAGTCAGTTCCCACCTGCCTGAAGACCGCCACCATCATCCCAGTTCCAAAGAGCTCCACAGTGACTGGTCTGAATGACTATAGACCGGTGGCCCTCACCCCGATAGTCGCTAAATGTTTTGAGAAACTGGTCATGTCCCACATCAAGACAACCGTCAACATCAACGAGGATCCTCATCAGTATGCATACCGCGAGAACCGATCAACAGAGGACGCCATCTCCTCTGTGGTCCACACTGCTCTCACCCACCTGGATCAGAAGGACTCATACGTGCGCATGCTCTTTGTGGACTTCACATCTGCCTTCAACACCATGATCCCCCAAACTCTGATAGACAAACTATCCACACTTGGACTAAGCCCCTCCGTTTGTAACTGGGTCTTAGACTTCTTAACAAACAGACCACAGTCCGTGAAGATCCACAACTTCTCCTCCTCCACCATTACCCTCAGCACTGGCTCTCCTCAAGGATGTGTGCTGAGCCCTCTTCTGTTCACTCTGCTCACATATGATTGTACAGCCACACATCCAGGCTGTCATATTGTTAAGTTTGCAGATGATACAGCGGTGGTGGGATGCATCACAAACAATGATGAGTCCAGCTACAGACAGGAGGTGGAACACCTGGAGAGCTGGTGCAAAGAGAATAACCTTCACATGAATGTGAAGAAGACAAAGGAGATGATTGTGGACTTCAGAAGGAACAAACACACCCACACCCCACTGAACATAAGTGGATCTGCAGTGGAAGTGGTCTCCAGCTACAAATACTTGGGTGTACACTTGAATGATAACCTCAGCTGGAGCAACAACACCACCAGCCTGATCAAGAAAGGTCATCAGAGACTCTACTTCCTCAGACGGCTGAGACGAGCTGGTCTGAGCAGCCCAGTCCTCACCTCCTTCTACAGGTGTGCAGTGGAGAGCATCCTGTGCTCCAGCATCAATGTGTGGCATGGAGGCTGCACAGTTGCAGAGAGGAAAGTGATGGAGGATTTTTAAACACCTTCACCTTCAACACGAACCACATAAGAAGAGAGACAAGAATTAATTTTCAGAGCAGCAGACTTTGAAAATGGGAGATCACCTCAAGACACTTTGAAACATGTTTCAAAACTGTTTGAGATCAAATCCGAATTGGAAAGTGCGTACTGGCTTTTTATTCTCTCAAAGGTTGGACAATGATGAGTAACAGGAAGACAGTTTCAGATAGCACATGGGAAACGTGGCAGTGTCAAAACAAACAATAACGTAATGTCAAAACCTTATCTGTGATTAAAACATGAGTGTGGCAATGTCAAAACAAACAATAACGTAATGTCAAAACCTTATCTGTGATTAAAACATGAGCTGGCCTAATCAGTGTTTTTGTTCTGTGTGCAGGAGGCAACAAGTTGTGTTCTTCAGAGATGTTTTGTTTCATACAGAAAGACTTTTAGTAAAGCAAACTGGTTAATGATTCATCAGAATACATAAAAGTAATAAGTTTTAAATGATCAATGTTTGAATTCTCTAACATCTCCGTCTTCTTTATCATTTAAACTGGTTACAACTTAATCAGATGAAACGATCATTGAGGCGCACAGTAAAAATGAGTTCTTTATGAACTAAGGTCCTTTATGGACTTAAACCAAAAGAAAAACAACAAAAAATAAGAAAAAGAATCACTCTGCATTTTCTTTTTAGGCTAATTCATCATGTTTTTCAGACATGGTACTACACAAATAAAAAAAGGCAATTGTCAGGATTGGAGTGCAGATTCTCAGCAGGAGGTGCCACCATGGTCCGGAGGTGAACCATGACCATGGGTTGAAAGGGTCTGTTCCTTTAGTCCCACTCTCAACATATTTTTTTGAGTTAGCTCAGATCGTGCAAAGCATCGTGGATGTCTCCTCCTGTTCCTGAGTCATCTGGGATGTAGGTACAGCTCGATTCGCCAATAATTTTACACACACCTCCTCGTGATGTAGTCAGGAGGTTTGAGAATGTCAGTTTTGTAGGATCATCTCTCCCATTGCTGTCAGATCTCCCAGAGTTTCCGTTTGCTGATTTGTAGGTGTCGTTGATGAGGCGGGGAGGGCATACCTGTTGATTTCAACCGACTCCTACCCATGGGAAGAGGCTTTGGAAGAATTTTTCCCCTCCATTCCAAATCTTGAATTCCCATGGGACACCGGTGCTGGTGGTGAGCCCTCCCCATCTTGTTATCTCAGGCATTGCAGAGCGTTTTGTCCTGTGAGCTGAGGGTGTCAGTAGCTTCCTCAGCACAAGCGTCGGGTTGGATAGGGGGACCAAAGCACAAAGGCCCCCCCAATTAGGTGGCAATGCTGTATAGGCTCTGTGTCCACACAATAAATACCAGTCAGTTAAAACACGAGAGCCTTTGTCACCTGGCACTGCAATGCTACAATGGGTGGTTTCTTGTCGTCCTCTTGTTGGGTTGCTGATGTTGAAAGTCCTTTGTTCAAGGAGGTATGTGCAATCGATGACATCTTCTGACTCGAGGCAGTTGGCGTTTTCATAATACAATCCTGGCGGCAGATGTGTCATGGTGATCAGTTCAGGCAGTTTGATGGGCGTCCTTCACTTCGTCAGACAGTGGTTTTGTGTAGTCTCGTTTTGCCCAGCTACCTGTTCCTGGGTGGGTGCTTAGTCCATATAGGCACGCTTGTTGTTCTGTGGGCACAGTAGGAGGTTGCAAACCTGAATTGTAGGTGGCATAGGGTAGATGAGCACAGACATAGCAGTTAGCAGTTTTTCCTTCACAAGCAGTTTTGTTCATCAGTTGCCACCATAGGTTGGTGTTGTAGTCATGGGGGTGTTCAGATCTCAGCAGATCTGTGATATCGCCGTTCACTATGTAACTTGCTCCCATTGTTGCTAGGTATACAGAAATACTAGAAACCCAAATTGTCCTAACAGAGCAGGGATCTTAAGTTCTTCACTGGTTTTGAGATGACGGTCACTAAAAGAACCGCCCCCTTTGTACACCCGACTTCCCCTCTGCTCCAATGACTTAAGGGTCTAGTATTTCTGCAATTTACAGTGACTGAGATGTATCCAACTGGGTCGTTCAGCAATCTTCACAGCAGAGGGTGTACTCAGTAGTACTTGGTATGGACCTTCCCAGCGTGGACTGGCCCAAGTTTTTCTTTTGATGACTTTGATGAAGACCCAGTCACCAGGTTTTACTGTCACTTCCTGTGGGGACAGAGAATCAGAAGACAGTAAATTTGTCCTGAACACATTTTTTTTTCATGTAATCGGAAGAGAGGCATCCTGTATGGTCTGCCATGGATTATTTCAAATGGAGTCAGACCATTGGGTGTTGGAGTGATTCTTATATATAACTTAACAAGGTCTAGGCATTCTGGAAGCGCAGTGATTTTTTTTAAAAGTTAAGCCCAGGTGTGTAGCCATGTCCTGTATAATTTGATTAACAAAATGAGGTCCATTGTCACTGTATATGGTTTCAGGTCAGCTTCATCCCGTTCTGAGAGAAGCATCACATCTAACTGTCATGGAGAGAGAGCGTGTACTCTGGGTTCACAAGTGACAATCGAATAAAGCTGTTTTTTCCACATTTTGCAGGTGGGACTGTAAGCCCATTCATTTTGTGGGGGAGAGAAATCAGTGCATGTAGCAGCAGCCCTAATCTGTAACCCCACATCTCTCCACTGCATGTCATGTGATTTAAATAAAGAGATATGTGGTGTTGCATCCAGTTTGTAAAAGTGTTTTTGTTCTCCAGAAAGGAGAACTGTAGCACCAGCAAATGAACATTTGTCTGTATATATCTCTTTAACGGCCATTGTGGCAGGGCTGTCAGCCAAAAAGTCACCTATGTAGTTGTAGGCACCTTGTTGTAATATGTTCATTTTCACATGTAATTGGCTCAGAGGCATTTCATCCTCCTTCTTTGTCAGCACGTTACCTGCTTCCTGCATCAAAAGGGAAGCAGCTGTTAGATTGTCAGTTGAACCCAGGTCATATGAGCAGTAAACATCGATCAGACTTTGATTTGCATAAATCTGAGTTTTGTCCAACCTTGTGGCTCTCATTCCATCCTTGACGGGAATGATTGCAATGGCCAGTTTTGTCAGTAAATCTCTGCCCAGTAAATTTACGGGACAGTCAGGTGATATTACAACATTTGCTGAAATGCAAGAACCAGTTTCTTCATCTGTGAAGTACACCGGTTTGGAAATGCTTTGTCTATTGGTCAGGCCATCTGCTGATTTTACCCAGATGGAGTTTTGTGATGGTTTCAGACCAGGAACACTGGTTTTTAAAACTGTTTTACATGCACCTGTATCGCAAAGAAAATCCACATGGACTGAGTTGACTTTAAGCGTTATATAAGGTCTTTCTTTCAAAGAATTCAATAAATCCAAAACTGAACAAACATTCACAACTTCCTGTTCTTCGACAGAACTGGAGTTGTGAGTGTTATCAACTAGTCATGCATTATAATCGTCTCTGTTTTCGGAGCGGTTTCTTGCAGTAGGAAATGCTTCTCTGTGAGCAAATTCTCTTCTGTTTGGTTGATCTAAATCTATTTGGCAGTCACGTCTTTCATGTCCGAACTCGCCACACCTCCAGCAGGTGGCAGGCCGATATTGTCGGGGACGGTCATACTGTGGTATGTATCTGTTAAAACCATGGCCTCTTGGTCTCATGCGTCTACCTCTGTTGCTGTTACTCATAGGAGCATTGTAATATATTTCTGAGTCTGGGTCATTACTGTAAAACACATTTGTGTTGTTGTCTGGGTTATCTCCTGTTTTCTTTTTCAGCACTTTCTCAGCATGACGTGCCCATTGCATAAAAACCTCAACAGTACAAGTGTCCAGCTCTACAAAGTGTTTCTTTATCCAACCTGAAATGTTTGGACTACAAGATTGTAGCAGACCGTTCTTCAGCTGTTGTTGATAAGCTGAGGTTGGCTCGTCGTTGTGATTGATACCGCTATAAATTTTGAAATCCTTTTCATATCTTAATTTAAAATCATCGACATCTTCCCCTTGTTTTTGTTTGATTGCAGAGAGTGCAGCATAATCAGCTTTTCGTTTGAAAACTGTGCACACTCTACCACAAAGAGCATCCCACTGTTGCTTGTAACGTCCAGTTAGGTGGTTTGGGGTTGTTATATCATAGGGGAGGGGGGCCCCATCATTTCCCCTGCCAGTGTAGTCACCACGCACTCGGGCCCAATGTTTTCCCAAAGACGACTGGGCTGCTTCCCCGGTCTCATGACCATTAAGGCGATAGGAATGTATAATACCTTCCATATCCATGATCCACATTTCAGGATCCTCTAAATGACTGCTAACTCCCTCAACAGCCTTTCTAGCCTCTTCGAGGGTCCATGGCCTAAAAACTAAAGCATGTTGCGGGTTGCCCTTTATATCTGCAGCTGGATTCATGACTTGTATCAGAGGGAAAGCGTTCGAAGAGGAGCAAGGAGGTTGTGAAGTGGAAGACTGCATCTTTGACATTTTTCTAGTGACAACGTGGTTATCTGTTTTGGCCTCTGACGATATGCTTAGTTTGGCAAGTTCATCGATAGGATAAACGGATGGTGTTTGGGTTGAAAATGAGGCCCCCGTTGTATCATAAGAGGGAGGGCGACTCACAGATATTGTTTCATTGTCTTCAGGTTTAACAAACATCGTGTCAGTCATTTGTTTTTGTTGTAGTTTGGCCTCCTTAGATGTTTTTATCTCTTCACACCTAATTAGTGATTCATTATGCCAGATTTTAGCAATTGCCAATTGGTGTTCTATTCTTTCTTTCTTCTTGCCTTTGTTTAGAATAATTTGGTTTTGCAGGACAGAAATAAGTGTTTTCCAGGTGTCTACTTTAAGGTTGGGTTCTATCTTATATTCTGCCATCCATTCTTTGACATATTTAACCAATTCTGGATGTTTCTGGCTCATGAATCTCGAATCTTTCGTGTTTGTTTCTGCTCCTGTAGGAGATTTTTTACTTCTATTATTTCCCATGACTGTCAGATATGTTAGTTATATAATTTACAAGTGCCAAGTTTTTATTGTTTATTATTTTTATTTTTATTTTGTATTCGAGCCTCTAAAAACTTAAATTATCGTCTAAAAAAAAGTAAATTAATCTGCAAATGTAGTAGCGATGTTTGGCCACTATGGGTCCTTCTTCGACAACTATTTAGCACGGTGTCTTTACAGGAAGAAGGAGAGGACTTTACTTTTTTCTCTTTCCGGCCGACGTGTAAAGACGACGTCAGACTTTAGCCTGGTCGTCCAAAAGATGTGTTTAAAATCGGTAAGTGGATTTCCCAACTTCTTTTTGCAGAGAAAATACAATTTTGAAACGTCCGGTTTCTACCGTTATGACAACCTATTTATGGATTTTAGACGGGTGAATGTAGCGTCGTAGTTACGCTAACTGTGTTAGCCACGGTAGCTTTCAGTGAGCTGCCGATGTCAACCTCAAAAACGTAATTTTTTAGCTGATTAAAGTTGGATCGGTTCGCATTAGGTTTTTAACACAAGAAACGTGATCCTGTCCGCTTGCTTCTGCGAAATAATTTGGAATTTTGTCGTTAAAAACTAATAACCGGAACGCAAACGAACAGCTATGCTAACGCCAAAACAAATGCAAAAACGTTCCAATTCCACGTTTGTTTAAGCTTAAAACCTAAAGTATTTGGATTAGAATTTTATAAACAAGATCGATCGATTTCTCAAATGTTAGTAAACGAATCGGCTACGTTGAATTGTTTGAAATAAGCATGCAAATATTTTATTTTATTTCAAAATAATAATTCAGGTAGCTGACCCATGTTTCCGGATGCGTTTTTAGAGACGATCTTATCACGTTATAACTGTTATAACTGTAAGTGCAGAAAAATACAATGATTAACGTTTTATATGTATTATTTAGTCTCGTTTTAAACTGAGATCTAGTAGTAGCATAAATTTTTGTTTGTTTCTGTTTTTCACAGGAGGCGATATCTCAGTACCAGATAAGATGTTCCCGGAGGAGCCGGCCTGCTTTCAGCGCAGTTAGTAATTATTAGTTTCAGTATTTATCTTTTTAATTTATTTGATAAATTTTTCTTTTTCTTTTTTAAAGTTGACTTTGTGAAAACGGCAGCCAGCTCAAAATTCCTAATTTACATGTGAACTCATGTTCATACACACACAGAGAGGGAGAAGAGAAGGAAGGTAAACACACACAGATAGAGGGAGAGAAAAAGAGAGAGAGAGAGACAGACAAGCACAAAGAACGCACACACAACTCTCAGGCACTCACCGATGCAGCCTGATGAACACAACTTCAACAGGACGCGTCTGAGAAAGCCTATTTCCGTACCTTCCCGCTGTACGTCAGCAAAATTTAGAGCACCTTCCGCCGTGCCAAGCAAACAAATTTCAAGTACCTTCACGCCGTACTTTTAGCAAACAATCAGTCCCTTCACGTCGGACGTCAGCAAACTATTTATAGCACATTCTGCCGTGCTCAGCAATCAAGACAGTACTTCCCGCCGTACTAAGCAAATAATGTACTTCCCGCCGTACGAAGCAATAACATGTACTTTCCACCGTACGAAGCAATAATATGTACTCACTCCTTGCAGGTTCGTGTGGTATTCGACTGGATCTTCCGTCAAACCGTCCCGTCGATGGCCAGAGAATCGGACCTAAAGAACGCTGGCCTGGCGGGGTAAAACGTCCACTCTTACCAGACTATTGAAACTGCCGTGCATGGGCAGGTAGTACGTCCGTCCTCTGGGCCCACCGGAGACAGGTAAGCGGAAAATCCCGGTCAGGGAACCAATGATGGAGGATTTTTAAACACCTTCACCTTCAACACGAACCACACAAGAAGAGAGACAAGAATTAATTTTCAGAGCAGCAGACTTTGAAAATGGGAGATCACCTCAAGACACTTTGAAACATGTTTCAAAACTGTTTGAGATCAAATCCGAATTGGAAAGTGCGTACTGGCTTTTTATTCTCTCAAAGGTTGGACAATGATGAGTAACAGGAAGACAGTTTCAGATAGCACATGGGAAACGTGGCAGTGTCAAAACAAACAATAACGTAATGTCAAAACCTTATCTGTGATTAAAACATGAGTGTGGCAATGTCAAAACAAACAATAACGTAATGTCAAAACCTTATCTGTGATTAAAACATGAGCTGGCCTAATCAGTGTTTTTGTTCTGTGTGCAGGAGGCAACAAGTTGTGTTCTTCAGAGATGTTTTGTTTCATACAGAAAGACTTTTAGTAAAGCAAACTGGTTAATGATTCATCAGAATACATTAAAGTAATAAGTTTTAAATGATCAATGTTTGAATTCTCTAACCGAAAGCTCTACAGAGAGGGGTGAAGGCTGCACAGAAGTCTGTTGGAGTCAGTCACCCCACCATCACAGACATTTACACCTCCAGATGCAGGAAAAGAGCCACCTGCATCATGAAAGACCTCACTCACCCAGCACACTCACTCTTTGCCCCACTCCCCTCAGGACGGAGGTTGAGGAGCATCAAATGTAGAACCACTAGACTGAGGAACAGCTTCTACCCTGAGGCTGTTAGACTCATGAATAAATAAATAATAAGAAATAAACACTGCAAAATATCACATCATGCTGATGCTGATCTGTTTTCTTGTTGCTGTGTTCATCTGTGACCATCTGCTCATACAGACTCATGTTCGTGCTGCTGTTTATAATGATGTTTTTCTACTACATTAGGGCTTAGTGTATTACTAGTTGATGTTTTTCTTAGTTAATCCTAGATGTTATTACTGTTTTTCTCTTGCATTTGTTGTTGGATGTAACTGGGACCCTGTGTACATAATCTCGTTTTCATCACATGTACCACATGCAGTGCAAATAACAATAAAGACTCTCTGACTCTGACTCTGACTTAATGACAGGAATACAGCCAGTAATTCCAGGAAGTTGATATGTAATTTGGCTTCCTGCTCGTTCCAAAGGCCGTGGGCGTTCTGGTTCCTGCAGATCGCTAGCTCCCCATCCTGTTTTATAGGCGTCCGTCGTGATGACTACACGGGACAACACCCTCCCAAGTGAGACCCATTTCGTGAAGACGGACGGATCTCTCCAAGGTCCCAGGGCCTTTAGACACTCTGGGTCTATTTTAACCTTTTCCGCTTGTTTGGGCAGAGCGGGTTGTATTTGTTGGTTAAACCATACCTGTAAGGCCCACATTTTCAATAATGCACGTGGAACACAAGGAATGGCCGCCGCCAAGAGGCCCAGCAGGCGTTGGCAGGTTTTCACGGGGACCCGTTGGTCCAGTTTAAATCTTCCCAGGCAATTGCTAATGGAAGAGACTCTTTCCTTCGAGAGCCATGCTCTTTATTGGACAATGTCAATCTGTACACCCAGAAATACGGTAACCCGTGACAAAGTCAGATTGCTCTTCTGTAGGTTTATGACAAAACCGAGAGACTCCAGGTGTGAGATCACCTTAAGGGAGTGTGACAGCGTCTGCTTTCTGCTTCCAGCCAGAATTAACAGGTCATCCAGGTAACTCAAGACCCTGAGTCTTTGGTTCCTAAGAGGGGTCAGGGTTGCATCCAGACATTTAGTGAATGTACGTGGGACAGTCTTTAAACCGAAGGGTAAGGCCTTGAATTCATAAGCGTTACCTTCGAATGCGAAACGGAGGAACTTTCTGTGTCTCCTCCACACGACTATATGGAAATAGGCATCTTTCAGATCCAATGTACATGCGTAGTCTCCTGGTCTCACAGACTGGAGAACTTGCAGCAGTGTAAGCATCTTGAACTTGAAGCTTTTAATTATTTTATTGAGAGTCCTGAGATCCAGAATCGGTCTCAAGGAACGGTCCTTTTTGGGCACCAGGAAGTACTTGCGGTAGTGTCCGGAGCGCAGTTTAGGTCCTGAGACCAAACTAATCACTCCCTTTTTCAGCATGGTTGAAACTTCCTCCCTCAGCACGTGCGCGCGTGCAGGGTTGATCTTAGAATGCAACACCCCTGAGAAACGGGGCGGTCTCTTTGAGAACTGCAACTTGAGCCCATGACGTATTGTTGTCATGACCCAATCATTTGGTAGGCACGCCTCCCACGCTTGCGCATGCGCGCTGAGCCTGGATGGCATGTGGTGCTCCTCGTGTTTTAGGTCGGAGGGGGTGACTTTGACCCCTCTCGCGTTTTTTTGAGCAGGTTGCTCGGCCCAACAGAAGATATCGCGAGATCAGGCCGTCTCCGACGGATCTCGCATATCTTGCTGTGGTTCATAGTTCGACCGTGAGGTCTGGGTTTTATAAAAATGGGACTCGAGTCAAGAACCAGGGTAGACTGTGTATTGGTACTTTTGTTTTTGTACATGTTTGAAACAGTGTCTGTTTTGTTTACACATACAGTAGGCGAGTCATGTTTAGTGCGCGCACACGTCACCAGCTCCTCGTGGTTGTCTACGAGCAGAGACTGGGATTAGAGAGTTAGGTTCCCGTACCTCGTGGGCGGGCGAACCTGTAAATTTATCAGTTCGACCTGGTTAATCGGGTCCGGAACTGGTTTTCGTAGGAAGAGGCCGAAGCAGCACTTGGGCGGTACTATGAAGCCTCGCAGTCCCCAGCGGGTCTCTTTCGTGGGAGACCACGCGTGTTTTCCATTGGTGGGGCCAACTTTTTCCTTGGCAAACCCTCGCGGAGGGCATCCACTTGTTTGCGTGCTAGTTCCAGTTTTGTCTAGACACGTTCCAGGGCCTTCCCGAAGAGTCCTGTCGGCTCGATCGGGTGCTGTAGGAAGGTGGACCACTGGTTTTCCGGGAGGTCCGACAGTGTTAGCCAAAGATGGCGTTGGGCGACAACTATTTCTGCCATTGCTATGCCCTGGGAAATAGCCACTGTCCCCATCATGCTGAGCACAAGGTCAGAGGCACGGCGGGCCTCCTCTGTGGCCTCGGTCTCATCCTTTGTTACTTGGATCTCCTGTAGTTTCTCCGTCAGGTAGGCGTGTACCATGCTCGACGTATTCATTGTGCGAGCCACGAGGCCTTGGGCCTTGTAGCACTTCTCGAGTTGTTTCTCCGAAGCACGACAGGCCTTGCTAGGTAGCGTTGGTTTCATCCCCACGGCTGTGGGGGCCAGGTGAGCCGCCAGAGACTCCTCAATCGGGGGTGCGCTGGCAAGGTCCAGAGCCTCCATTCCCGCGACATCCAAGAGTCAGGACAATGGCAGCATGATGGGAGCCCTGGGTTCCGTCCAGGAGCGTGTGAGTTCTGTCAGAAAGTCCGGGAAAATTGGCATTTTCTGCGATGTTGTCGGTTGCTTCGCATAGAAGTAGTTTCCTGCCAGCCTCGTAGCCCGTTGGCGAGGCGTGGGGTCTGGCCACGTGACCTGCAGGGCATCCGCGGCCCTATGGCACAGGTCGAACAGGGCATGTACCGACAAGTCCGGTTCCAGAAGGTTCTGCGCCAGGTTCTGGGAGAAATGAACAATTTCTCCCTTTTCACCGTACTGGACGTCTACGTCAGACCCTTCTGGCGTCGAGTCTTTGACAGGAAGAGAAGAGTCCGATGCGTTATCTTCCCCGACCCGGCCATTGCACTCCAGGTCCACGTTTTCAGGCTCTGGTTCTGGAGAAGGCAGGTTAGTGCGACCTGCGACCTTCCTCGCCGCGGTCCTCGTCATGGACTTGGCCAGCGTGTCCGCGCGGCGTTTCCTCACTGTGGCCGTCATTCGACGACAGTGGTGGCAGGAGTTGGGGGATTCCAGCGCCTTCCTCGCGTGCAGGATCCCAAGGCAGACAGGACGGGCCTCGTGGGCGTCCGTCACCGAAAGGGAGTAGCTGCAACCGCTGGGGCATGGGCGCGAGCGAGGACTCGTCGTCCTGGTTTTCTTCTTCCTTGTCCTCTGCTTTCCCTTCTCGGGAGCCATGTCTGGAGATGAGAAGAGTAGATAGTTCTTCTTTTTTCCTTTTCTTTTCTTTGTTCGAAGCGTCTTCTCCATCGTCTTGCTATCGCTAGTAGGCTGCTAGTGGATTAGCAGATGGTTGTGACGCAGTTAGCGTAGTCGAGCGAAGCTGCGGAAGAGAAGAAACTGCGTGGTAAGTAGAAAAATGCTGGACTAGCTTTCGCCAGCCCAGCAGTACGCAGGAAAATTGTCTCTGTACGCTCAGTGTAGGGAGCAAGCTCACCTCAATCAAGCGACGCGACAATAGAGGTCCCGCAATGTTCAGGTGTTTCAGCGAGGTGAAGGGCAAAAAAGAAAGATGGAGGGGCGTCAGTCGCTTAAGTACCTGAAAGGCGGTACCTTTGACACGGGGTGACGCCCCTGACGTAAAAGGCGTGATTGTATTCCTTCAGGTAATCGCACGAGGGCGCAATTCCCATAGCAAGTATGTTGCACCGAGAGACCGAACCGAAAGGGAACAACATTCTTCATGGTCTGCTGCCTCATCTTCCACTCATGCCGAGTACATTGTTGAAAAATGACAAAATAGAACTCCTAAAACTTGATGCCACTCCACATTTGTTTTTATTTCCAGAAGAAGAAGTGTCTTCTTCAGAGGTTTATGTGTTGTTTCTTTCTAACAGGTTGGCTTGACTGCACAGTGCAGTGTGAATGCAAACCGCACCAGCTCAAATGTAAAAGTGTTGTGAATATTGGTCCCCAACTGAACCGAGTCTACCAGACTATAAGGTGTGTAAACAGAGGGTCCAGCTACCCTGCAGAGAAACTCATTTCAACCTCCTGTGTCCACAATCTCATTCTTTCAGTCTCTACCAGAGTTCATGATCAGAGGTGAGGGGAGGAACGTAGACCAACCAGTACACAGAGAACTTTGTCTTACAGCTCAGCTCCCTCTTCACCACAACGGACCGGCACAGAGTCCGGTGCAGAAGCTTCACCAATCCATCTGTTAATCTCACGCTCCATTCTTCCCTCACTTGTGAAAAAAACCCTGAGGTACTTAAGCTCCTCCACTTGAGGCAGAACCTCACCCAGCCATAATGCTCTGCTTGTGAAAGTAAATGTGTTGGGCTTCACCTTGACACTCTGACAATAATTCTGAGTGCCACAATGCTGGACAGGACAAGAGGAGAAAAAAAGAAAGAACCTCACCCTCGACCCGAAGAGAGCAATCCACTCTTTTCTGTCTGGGGATCAGGACCTCAGATTTGGAGGAGCTGATTCTCATCCCAGCCGCTTCATACTCAGCTGTGAACCGCTCCAGTGAGAGCTGAGGATCACGATGACACCAACAGGACCACATCATCTGCAAAGAGCAGAGATGGAGTCCTGAGGCCACTGAACCAGACTCCCTCCACCCCCTGGCTGCACCGAGAAGTTCTGTCCATAAAAGTTGTGAACAGAACCGGTGATAACGGGCAGCCCTGGAGGAGACCAACTCCCACCTGAAGGGGTCTGACTTATATAATAATAATAATAATGTCTATTCCTGTCATCTGCGTATGTTCCCATACACAGACGAAATTCGTCTCTGCATTTAACCCAACCACCTACCAGGTGGTGCAGTGAGCAGCCCGAAAGCGCCCGGGGAGCTGGAGAAATAGGTGTGCACTCATAGACATAGACTTACTGCTGGGAATGAGAATCAAACTCTCGCACCGACTGTATAGAGACTGAACAGCCTGTAATCATATTCTCTCTGCGCTCCACCCACAGTGTACCCTGAGGAACACGGACAAATGTCTTCTCCAAGTCCACAAAACACATGTAGACTGGATTGGCAAACTCCCATGACCCCTCGAGGACCCTAGTGAGGGTAAAGAGCTGGTCTAGATATTTTCTAAAATAAGTCCCAGGTCTCTCTTGTAAATGAGTCCTCAAGGCTCAATGAGATTAACCTGCTTAAATAAAGGTTGAATGAAAGTAAATATTTGATTTGAGTTTCTCATTCAGTTGTTGAACAAATTCCACTGGACATTCAAACTATTCTTGTTTATGTCACCAAAGTATTTTATTAGTTAAAACTTTTTTCCTTTGACTCTGTATTTGTAACTTTACACAGTTTGTGCATTTTCACACAAATTAAAATCCCAGCTGCAGAAATGTTGATTTCTTCTACTCTTTGCCTCCATGCGAACCATTCAAAGAGCAGGGATGATTTACTTTTCAGTACCTAATGATTTTATTTATGTTTATGTATAAAATATTTTGAAACAGTTTATTCAATTATAGTAATTCACACAATTATAAAAAAATGTTTGACTTTTAGTTTTTTTAAGGTTTTAATTCCACCTAGATTGGCCTCTAGATGGCACTAAGTCATAAGTGAACCTGAAGTTTTGTGTGAGTGCATACTTTGTAATTAAAAGGTGAATGATAAGTTTTTGCTTTAATTAAACGCCCTTGGAGCCAGTAAACTCAGCGTGCGGGGTCGACGTAGATGTTTTTTTTTAAACACGAGGTCCATGTCTCCTAAGATCAAGGCAGCTGCAGCTGCATCTGCTCAGTGAGAGGTGAGACTCTGCTCAGGAAATCCATGTCAATGAATAAATGATGGGTCCATAAAAACAACTGATCCACATATTCTTTCAATTAATAAAACATTTAAAAAAGAAGCTGAAACACAAACGGACAAAATGATAAAATACTTATCAACCAGAAACAAACGTTTGGTTTCTGATTACTGAGGTTCTGTGGGGACACGTTGGACTGTCTTGTGAGGGACGTCCATCCCACAGACAACTGTGTCTGTCTTTCTGTCAAACTTGAACCAAACTGAAAACTTTGCTGCAGTTTTAGACTCCTTTCAGGCAGGTGGTAATGAAATATAAATTGTGTAAAGATGAAAATGTAAAGAAAAGCTGCTTTTTTATTGATTTAAAATATAAAACTTGAATCTTGTCTTGTTATCATTGTATGTTTCCACACAGTGATGAAATTAGTTCTCTGCATTTTACCCATCACACCTGAGATTCATCCAGGTGGAAAGTGGGCAGCTGTCTAAGCACCAGGGGAAGCAATTGGGTATTGGGTGTCTTGCTCAAAGGCATGGAGAAGAGTTTAACCTGTGACTTTCTGGTCCCATGTCGGCTGCCCTACCTCTACACCAGGGGTGCTCACACTTTTTCAGTATGCGGGCTACTTCTAAAACAACCAAGTCAAAATGATCTACCCAATACAAAAATGCAAAACATATAATTATCTTCAAATGTATTAAGGATTATTTTTATGTACAATGTACGTTGATGTACCTTGCATAACTATAACGATGCCATCTCCTCTGCCCTCCACACAGCTCTCACACATCTGGACACGAAGGACTCTTATGTTAGAATGCTGTTCATCGACTTCAGCTCGGCATTCAACACCATCATCCCCCAACAGCTCATCCTTAAACTGGACAGTCTGGGGCTGAACACCTCAATGTGTAACTGGCTGCTAGACTTCCTGACCGGGAGACCACAGACAGTACGGGTCGGGAGTAACACATCTAGCACCATCACATTGAACACAGGGGCCCCACAAGGATGTGTGCTGAGCCCCCTTCTATTCACCCTGCTAACACACGACTGCACACCATCATACAGCTCCAACCACTTCATCAAGTTTGCGGACGACACAACAGTGGTGGGTCTCATCAGCAACAACGATGAGACGGACTACAGGAACGAGGTGAGCCGCCTGGCCTTGTGGTGCGGACACAACAATCTCACTCTCAACGTGGAGAAGACAAAGGAGATTGTTGTGGACTTCAGGAAGAGGGATGCCCAACATGCCCCTCTGACCATCAACAGCACCACAGTGCACCACAACCGCCTCAATCGGAAAGCCCTCTGCATGGCAGGTGATCCCACACACCCACTACACAGCTGCTTCAGACTGCTGCCATCAGGGAGGAGACTGAGGAGTCTCCAGGCTCGAATCAGCAGACTGAGTGACAGCTCTGTTCATCAGGCAGTCAGGATGCTAAACACTCTGCCTCCCCTCCCATTTGAACTGCCTTAACACAAAAAACTTTCTCACACATTACCACACAACACAAAGATTTTAACACTGGACTCTGTGTCATCAAACGGGTTATTCACTAAACTCTCGGTCATGTGCTCATTCAGTTTGCACTACTTCTCATATTTGCACTAATGTTTGTATTACATCACTGCCTATAGTCATACTACTGTTTACATTCACTGTTTACATACTACTGTTTACATTCACTGTTTACATTTATTAATACTGTTTACATTTATTACTACTGTTTACATTTATTACTACTGTTTACATTTACACTACTTTTATATCTACACTACTGCTGATACATATACAGTATTCTCTGACCAGCCTTATTTAAGGATGCCCAATGTGCCTTACTGCATATGCCACTTTTGCCTCTATACCAACATCAACTACTACCTCATACATATACTGTGTACATTAACTCATATGCTGCTTTGCCACTCTTTGCAAATGTCAATGCTAGAACCTTCAGTTTATTTTATAGATATACTTTTTATACTTTTTTATACTACTATGCAAAAACTCAGGACAGTATTACACTTTTATTATTTCATTTTATGCTTATGTTCATTAAATGTTTAGTGTTTTAGTGTTGGTGTAAATTTTCATACTTTTATACTACTATGCAAAAACTCAGGACAGTGTTACACTTTTACTATTTTATGCTTATGTTTATTAAATGTTTCAGTGTTTTAGTGTTTAAATGGTTACTGTTGCACCGAGGGACTGAGAGAAACGCAATTTCAATCCTGTGTATGTCCTGTACATATTGCAGTTCTGACAATAAAGTTGACTTTGACTTTGACTTGACTATAAGCCAATATTACACTACACATATGATAAATCAGGGGTCACCAACGTGGTGCCCGCGGGCACCTGGTTGCCCGCAGGGACCACATGAGGTGCCCGGGGGTGGTGACAGCAAAACATGAGGAGCAACTGTTCATCAGCTAAAATGTTAGCTTCAATGCTAACTAGCCCTCTGGTGGCTCACAACAGACAGAAGAATGTCAGAGCAGCTTTGAGCATGCAGATGTTTATGTTTATGTTTATTAAATTTGTTCTTTTTTTTTTAACAAAAGAAACAATACAAGACAATCTCATAAATGATAATGTACAAATGTAAAAAAATGAAAGGTAGCAGAAAGAAGAATAAATCTTATTATATCTGCCCCTTTTTTCCAACAATCAGATTAAACAATAATAATCTTCAACCAACAGTACAAAATGACTAACTCTTTCTAATTTTCTAACTAATACAATACACATTACGCTATTTCATTTTTTTAACACATTTGTTTTGATCATTTTCTTAAATGTAAACATTGACTTGGCATTTTTAACTACATTCTCCAAGCCATTCCATAATCTAATTCCCTGGATTGAGGTAGAACGTCCCTTCAAACTAGTTCTGAATTGTGGTTTTACAAACATCTCTGTCCCCTTAAGATTATAACAACTTTGTCTTTTAACAAAATGCATTTGGATATTTAAAGGTAATGCATTATTTTGAGCCCTATACATAACTGATAAAATATTATAGTCTACCAAATCATGGAACTTCAATAATTTCAGTTGATAAAATAATGTACTTGATGGATGACAGTAATGTTTTCTAGTGATAATTCTTACAGCTCTTTTCTGTAATACAAAAATAGGCTTTGTGATTGTTTTACACGCTTTCCCCCAAACATCAATACAATAGATTAAGTGTGGAACAATGATTGTGTTATACAACAAATACAGAGCTTTATCATTCAATAGGTCTCTGACTTTGTACAGTACTGCAATCGATTTAGCTATTTTTATTCTTACAGAATTTATGTGTTGTTTCCATGTCAGTTTGTCATCAATGATAACACCCAAAAACTTCACCTCACTCACTCTACAAATCTCAACATCCTCAATTTTGAGTGGAACATCAACAGTTTTCTTTTTATTACCGAATATCATGTAATTAGTTTTTTCTAGATTTAATGATAATTTATTTATTTTAAACCAAGTTTGTATCTTGACAAATTCTGTCTTTATCAATTTCAACATTTGTTCTATATCTTCACCTAAACAGAAAAAAGTGGTATCATCAGCAAAAAGTACACATTTAAGGAGTCCTGACACATTTACCAAGTCATTCACATATAAAATAAAAAGCTTTGGTCCAAGTACAGAGCCTTGGGGAACTCCACATGTGATATTACAGAGGTCAGATCTTACATCATTTATTTGTACAAATTGTTTCCTATCTTTTAAGTAGCTAGATACCCACTGTAATGCTGGTCCTCTAATACCATATTTGTTCAGTTTTTCAAGGAGAATGGTGTGATCAATAGTATCAAATGCTTTTTTTAAATCAACAAAAATACTGATACAATATTGTTTTTGATCGACAGCAGTAGTTATTTGTTCCATTAATTCCATGAGAGCCATTGATGTAGAGTTTTTTGCTCTAAACCCATACTGACTGTTGCTTAGAATATTTTGTTTATCTATAAATTGATCTAGTCTGTTTACAAATAGTTTTTCAAGAATTTTTGAAAACTGTGGTAACAAGGATATAGGTCTATAATTGTTGAACACACATTTATCACCATTTTTAAAAAGAGGAACGACCTTAGCTACTTTCATATTATCTGGAAATATTCCTGTTGAAAATGATAAATTACATATGTATGTAAACGGCTCAATAACATGGCTCATTATGTCCTTCACAAACATCATATCCATGTCCACCCAGTCTTTTGATCTCTTGTCAGTAAGATTTTTTACTACCTTCATTATTTTCTCTTTGTTAGTTCCATTTAGAAAAATACTATTTGCACAACCTGTAATTGAATGGATCACATTATTATTTGCTTTTGGTATTTTAGCTGCAAGGCTGGATCCAACATTCACAAAATATTGATTAAACCATTTACAATTTCATTTTCATCATGAATTTCATCGTTGTCTTTTACAAAATATTTTGAAATACCAGTTTTTGCTTTATGATTCTTCTCACAAGGGCGTAGATTTCATCTCATTATTGGGGGGGACCATAAACAGGGACATTTTTTAAAAGCAAATCTACACTTCCCCATGATTGGGGGGGTTCGGACCACCCCGACCCCCCTGGGATTTATGCCTATGGTTTCTCATGAGGCATTTCCAGGTGTGGAGCTCTTGAAAGAAGCAATGATGAAATATGTGAAAAATAATTTATTTAAAAGGGTAAAAGATGTGATGATTAGTTAAAATGGTTTTACATGTACAACACTTTGTTGCAGCTGTGGTTGTTTTAAAGGGCTTTATAAATAAGAGAGTCAGAGTCAGAGAGTCTTTGTTGTCATTTGCACTGCATGTAGTACATGTGATGAAAACGAGATTATGTACACAGGGTCCAGATTATGTACACAGGGTCCAGATTATGTACACAGGGTACATAAATAAAGTATAATTATAAAAAAATGCTGAGGATCAAAACTAATGTCACATCTAAAAAAGCTAAGTCTGGTCTTCTGGACATTCAAAAAACAAAACACCCAGCGTGACTCACCCAGAACGATGCTTCGGTGGCGGCTTTCGCTTTTGAAGTTTGGTGAGTGAAAAATGACTGGAAAAAAAATTGCACCTCCCATTCCGTATGAAAGTGATACGTTTCTGCCTTCTTACTTGGTCCAGATTTCTCACTCATGTTTTAGCAAGGGCTTAAAATCTGAGGTAATTTGCTGATTGTTTTTGCTTGTATGTTTTGCTGCGCTTCGCGCCGTTGTTTTTACGCATGAGCGGTGACCTAAAGCTCATCATCTGATTGGTTGCCCTGTATGTCAATAAAGTGATGGGATGTTTGATAGGCTGACAATTTTTTTGTCACGCTGCGATCTACTAGTAGTGCCTCCACGATCGACCGGTAGATCGCGATCGACGTAATGAGCACCCTTGCTCTACACCATCTCGGCCCCAAGGTATTTATTGTCCATAAAATATATGCAATCCCTCCAGAGAGTTCTGGGTCTGCTCCAGTGCATCTAACCAGTGGGACATGCCAAGATAACCTCCAGTGGGAGGCGTCCTGATCAGATGAACCACCTCAATTGACCCCTAGCAAAGAGTAGAGCTCCTCTGCATCTAGAGGCTCTTGATGCGGAGGAGCTCTACTCTTTGGTCCCTCGGATGACAGAGTGTCTCCTCAATGGCGTAAGGCTGCTTTCAAAATGAATTGTAAGTTGTTTAAAAAACTACTGTTTCACTCTCCCCACCTACCTTTGATGTCATTTCAACAGTGGAGTTTGTGTTCACAGAGAGAAATCCGTACGCACAAGTTGAATCCGTGTCCACAGAGTTGAATTTGTTTGCAGCTTGTCTCACGTGTGAATGTTTAAATACGAATGTGATTTGTTTTGAGAGCAGCCTTACGCCGTACTCCTCCTCTCTCTATGTCTGAGCCTGGCCACCCTACAATGGAAGCTCATTACAGCTGCTTGTAACCAGAATCTGGTTCCTTCAGTCCTGATCCAGACCTCGTGAACAGGTGAGGGTTGGGACGTAGACAGACCAGTAAATCCAGAGCTTTGTCTCCCTTCACCATGACGAGCTCATCATGTTAGGACGAGGCCCCAATCTGATGAGTCATCTCCCGCCCCATCCAACCCTCACTCAGGAACAAGACGCCCAGAAACTTGAACTGCTCCACCCAAGGCGAAGACTCCCCCTGACTTGGAGGGAGCATTTCAGCCATATCGACTGAGAACCATGGCCTCCATGAAAAAGGATGAATTTATTTGATTGTTGATCCAATTTTAAAAAGTTGGATTAAAAAGCCTGAATTGTTTATTATCAACTGCTGCTGAAGGCAAAAGGGCCATTATGTTTTTGTGTCCGCGTCTATGCAAAGGTGGTTTTTGTTAAATTTTAATGACTTTCAGAGATATACCACCAACTTTGTTCTAGCTGATAGTTCTTATGGACCAAAGCCCAGTCCTAATAGTATGGAATGCCATTTTTAAGGTTAGATTTAGGGCTGAGGTGTGAACTGAGTTTAGGTTATGGTCAGCGTAAAATGACAGAACTGACAGGAAGTCAGTGTGATGTTCTAATAAGGATTTTTTAAATATATATAAACAACACATTTTTGTCTATATTGTTAGAAAAATCTTTCATAAACCATTGAATATATTTTAATATAACTCTCAAGAGATAATAATTGTATGTACTTCTACAATTGTTGAACATTTGAAGTTAATCAAAAATTTAAATTCATGGTTAATCAACTTTAACCAACTCAAAAATGGCTCTAATACAGTTTTACAGATATATTCAGCTAAAACTGCATGTTTGAGGAGCTGAAAGTCGTCCTCTGAGTGTGACATCTGTCACCAGTTTGCACCAGGTGGTGTTTTCAAGGTGTTTTCAACCTACAGGGTGACAGCTCCATCGTTTCAATGTCAGCCGGTCTTAGTCTGGAGCTCTGCCATGATAGGCAGCGGGCGATGTGCATTCTTTCACGACATGCTCAGCCTTTAATATTATAACTGTATTAAAGTGGGTGTGAAAACTTGAAAAGAGGAACTTAATTTAAATTAGTCATTTCTTGGTGATGCAAGAAGTTTCTTGTAGCTGTGATCGTAATTTGAGCATCGCTGGATGAATTCAGAAAATGTAAATAGGAGAACGCTTCTGGCCGAGTTGAACTAAAGTGATGAGGGAGATTAGAGAGGATGGATGCAGGCTGTCATTACAGGCAATAGTCCCAGTATTAGCCCAACAGTGGTTGTGTGTGTGTGTGTGTGTGCGTGTGCGTGTGTGTGTGTGCGTGTGTGTGTGTGTGTGTGTGTGTGTGTGTGTGTGTGGGTGTGGGTGTGGGTGTGGGTGGGTGCGGGTGTGGGTGCGGGTGGGGGTTGTCTGTCACCTCTGGGATAAAATGTCTGATAGATACTTGGTTGAGTTTAAGGATCTTTAAAACAAAGTTATAGTGTGATGTAGTGATTTGTACAGTTGTCCATCATCTCTGTGGGCAGAACTGTTTCAGTTTGGTTGTTCATTAGAGTTCAAGTCCTGTCTGGAGCTGCTCCACTGGTCCATCTTCTGTCAGGAGTTTACTTTAGACTTAACAAAATTAATACACTTAAGTACAGAGACATATACAGATTGTTTTCACGAGGCGTGGATTTAAAACCACTCGTTGCAATTTGGATGAAATTTAAAAGATAAACAATAACATCCAGTTATCTTAATTTTTTTTCTCCATTAATAATAATAATAATAATTTGTCACATTTGTCATCTGTGTATGTTCCCATACTTGACAGACGAAATTGGTCTTCTGCATTTAACCCAACCACCACCAGGTGGTGCAGTGAGCAGCGTAGTCGCGCTCGGGGAGCTGGGAAAATAGATGTGCACTCATAGACACCCCAGGATGGTGTGCCGTGGCCGGGGTTCGAACCTGGGTCCTTCGAATAACAAGTCCGATTCTCTGCCACTACACCATCTTGGCCCCAGGTGCTCCAAATCTAAAATAATCCAGTCGGAACTCCGTTCGTTAAAACGTCTAACATCCTTTTAAGGATTGCAAATCGCCTGCTGCCCTTCCTTTGAAAATAATCTCTTGCAATTTTGTGGAATCTGTCAGATTTTGTGCTGGGATATATGCTATATATATATAGCAAACCCCCTACTTACGTACGAGTTTGGAACATAAGAACTGTTTGCAGCTCGATTCTGCCGAAGCTAGGGGGTGAAAATAGTGTCCCGTTCGTAGGTCCTTATTCCGTTCGTAGCTCGCGGAAATACCGCTAACGGAGCGCCGCGCACACATTTAAGCATGTACAGTAGTGTACTGTAATGTTAAACATTGCTATTCACATTTACAGAATAAATAAAAATATAATTTCTTACTTTGAGATGGTCAAAGCCGACATCTTAGGTTGCCATGCGTTGTTGTTGTCGGGCCGAGCAGCGCGGCGGCCGGCGAGCGAACCACGGCAGCTGCTCGAGGCCTGTGTTAGCTTCTGCTAGCCAGGCCATGAGCTGGTGTTGGAGCGGCGGTGCGGCGCGATCGGCGATCAATCTGCAGCTGCTGCTCCAGCCTGAGACGTCCACAGAGCTCACAGAGCGATTCCAGCTAGTAATTAATCCATATGATGCGATCCTGGTCACCAGTCTTCAAAGGCCGGCTCCCGGCAGCTAACCTAAAATGGCGTCCGGTGTTCTACATTAATTTGTGACCGGAGACCTTCAAAGGCCCCCGTGACTGAACCTAAAATGGCGTCCGGTGTTCTACATTAATTTGTGACCGTGTAAACTGAAGACCTACTTCTTGCTGCCCAAGATTGCGCAATCATGACAAAAATGATCAGAAATGATCATTTTTATCATAATTATTATTTATAAAGCCTTTAAAACAACCACAGCTGCAACAAAGTGCTGTACACATGAAATTAATAACATTTAAACACACACAAAAAAAAAAGTTTTTAATATTTTATATTAAAATATGATACGTTCGGTGGTCCGAGCGGCCGTAGGTCGTAGGTAGGGGGTCACCTGTATATAACGGTATGCTAAAATCACATTTTGGTTCGGTTCAATTACAAGGAGGGTTCGGTTCGGTTAATTTTTGGTACCCAAAAAACCCCAATAAAGACATATAAAAATATATATATTTTGAAAATATGCCAAGTAAACTATACGTTTGTATAAAAATAAATAAACATTTGGATGATATTTTAAATAAATGGCATTCTTTACAATAAATAAACTATACTAACAATAAAAAAATTCTTAATAAATACAATAACAGTCAGGACCAGAAAAATAAGCAGCAACAGACTGTTTACAATCTAACTAATCAAGTTTTAAGTTTTTGTCCAAAAAGAACAACTTGTCCACATTTTCTGTCAAAAGCACAGATCTAGTTGCAGTGAATATCTCCAGCAGTGTAGACAATTATATCAATAACAACAGTAGCAGCAGTGTACAGTAGCTGCTTTTGTCCTCATTACTCACAACCTCTTCTTGGACCTGCTCCCCCAGATGGGACAGATCCCTGGAAAAGTTCAGAGTTCAATCATCACACACTTCTTAGCTGCAGGTGATCTGGTGGATTTCCTTGAAGAGGAAGAAGACAGCTGCTATCTCTGTCCCAGACTGGAAATAAAACACAAAGAGGTTAAAAAAAGAGTTAATAAGATTATAATTTTAAATTAAAAAGGTTAATTAGATAATAATAATAATAATAATAATAATAATAATAATAATAATAATAATAATAATAATAATAATAATAATAATAAAACAACAATACCTCTTCTTGAAAGGTTGAGGTGGTTAAATCTCTCGGTCATCATCATCATCATCAGGGCTTTAATCAGCTCCAGGGCTTGTTGACAAGATCAGTTTTAACTTTTTCATAAAGTGCTGAACTTTTTGGCCAAAGTGTTGACATGATGGATGTTGTAGCGACGCTCAAGAACTTTAAAGCTGGCGCATCAACAACATTCAGACATAGATCCAGAGCTTTAAAAACTCCTACATTTTGTGTTATTGCTCTGGACTGATCTGAATTACCCGATGAAGGATGTTTAAATGCTGTTGTTAGCGGTGTTTGCAACTTTTCTTGCTTGTAGAAGACGTTCACATTCAGATGACATAGTTTCAAGAGCGTTAACAAGTCAGACGTGTTGCTGTTGCAGATCCAATCTCCGTGAAACAACGTCCACACACATCTTTGGTTTTGCGCTCGTCTTTTAACAAAGAAGCTATAACTTTCCCAAACAGCAGACCGCAACAAAATGCTAGGCTGTTAATGCTACGCGTGCTGCAAGATAATAGCGCCGTGCTGAAACTCGCCTGGGAACTTTAGTTCCGTGGCGCATATATTCACCCGTTAATAACGTTTAATGAAAGAAAAAATAACCAAAACATA